>JAGVVM010019666.1:0-35495 GCA_019149425.1 Psidium friedrichsthalianum
ACTAAACAGCAGATTTCATAAATCTGAATGGTTTCTGTAGTGCCATTTTCGAGACTTGAAATGTGTTAAGCAGGATTCCATTCACTTCCACACGGTTGAGAGATTCTCCATCTTATCAGACACTTGCTGACAAAGGCTGCAAGGATCCTTTTTGTCTGATTATGCTTTCGGGTCTCCCATGATGTCAAGATTTCACTGCAGTCATTGATGACAGCCTCTTGAGCAGTCTCGGGGTGGTTTGAGAGTTTGCTGGCCTCTGTAACCTGGATGAACTTGAAATTGCTCTGATGCCTAATTTCTTTTCAAAAGATTTTCACAGGCCGTTCATCTTTCAATTCTTTCGATATTATTCGGGTGATGTTTCATCCTTTTTCATTGTTAAGTTTTTGTAAATATTCTTATCTGGAATAAGATGTTCATCATTTCATCAATTTAATCGAACTGCACAGTTTTTTTTCTATGATGTGAATGTGTACTTTAGATGGAGATCATCAAGATAAGATGTAATGATACCTCTTGGGATGCACAATTCTCATAATTAGGCAATTGGCTGGTTATTTAAACAAGTCCGACAATTTCATGAGTGTTTCGAGCCTCCCTGATTTTGTTTTGTTGTCCATTGGGTCTTCCAGATGTTAAATTTCATCAATCAACCCATATTGGGAGTGAGGTGCCTCTAGTCTACAGCCTGCGTCACGTACATCGTCAGCTGGTGTTTGTTTCCCGGAACTCAATTATTTTTTTGATCCAGCTGAAGCAAGTGGCGAGGTTACCTACTCAAAATACAGGAAGAACAAGAAGAAATGAAGTTGCTATCACACCTAATTCAACACTGCTGACATATGTCTTCTATCATTTTCTTTTTAATTTTTTTCAGAAACAGAAACGCTGATGTTTCAGTTTGTTATAAGTAGTTGCAAGGGAAAACATGGGAGTAGACCTACAAAACCTGTCTCCTTTGCTTCTTCTGTTGACCCTTTAATTAAAAAAACCTAGAGAAGCGCAGTCCGCATAAATCATCGGCTTGATTGATGTTTGAAAATATGACGCACTGTTTGAAAATAAGACACCCCCAAGGGCAGAAGAGGACATTTTTTGCTATATGAAAATATGATCGTGTCAAGTTGGGAAAATTGTCCAAAAAGTCATTAACATGCTACATTTTATCAATTCAGTTACAGACATTTTACTTTTGCCACTTCAATTCTTAGCCATGCCACTTACGAAGGTCATTGTCCACACCAGCAATTTCCAGCCAATTAGCCGAATAGACTCAATTGACAAAATTAAAAAATTTTGGACTGAATTGGCAAAAGCGCAATAAGTTTAGGACCTTTTGTACAATTTTCCCGTGCCACGCCGTGATGTTAATGTCTATATCTTGGAGAAACCTAAGGTGGCACTGGCAGGCTACTCCGCTCCTCGTGCAAGAACCGCATGGATTCTTGTGTATTAACTTGCTTTTTTCTATGACAAGTATGGAGTGTCAATTCCCATGCTAAAACAACCAAAGAGGGTCATTTCACCTTTGGCGCTGCGTAAGTTGGCTGTTGAGCTTTATGTTTATTTCAAGTGAGGGAGTTTCAATTCGACCGGACAGATACATGCACACTAATTCACGAGAAACAATACTAGGTTTATTCTTGACTGATTAGGTGATGTGATCATGAAGATCACTCTTCTTAATACGTTACCTTTTAAAGCTATGATTTCTTTTGACACCTTCATTATCGCCACAGGACTTGGTGGGATAAAAATACATTTTGCTCATGGCTTTGTTGACCGAACCCGATCAAGAGCTGAACCTGCATCTGCTGTCTTCCAGTAAGATTACTCCAGCTCAAAGCGCCAAAAAGACGGAACATTTGAAGAAACTCCCAGATAGGGTCCACGTGTGGTTAAATCGTTGAGCTAACGATTGATGTCAAATGTCAGACGAGTTCCTTAGCTTTCAATAATTGAATATGAGCTTAGAGAAGCCAACACTTCTTTCCCCCATCGACAGGAACCAGATTGGTGTTTAATCTGGATTATTGGGATTCGAACCTACGTTCTCTTTGTTGGCCGCCCTTAACACATGAATTGGTGGGACAATGTTATTGTTATCTCCCACTAACAGGCAATGGTAGGGCGGTTTTACTGACTTAAAGAGGAGAGAGAGCATAATCAAATCTCTGCACCTGCCCCGGCCACAAAAGTCTAATCTGAGAAACGAAGTTCGTTATCCCCAAAGTGCAGAATCTCTTCCTTTTGGAGACAATTGATGGGGCTAGTGGGTGTAACAAATCCTCTTTGCGGTTGGACTAAATGCCCTTCCACCTATAAGCTTCGCCGCTGACTCGAATACCTAATCTTGCTAACGTTTTTTTTCCCCTTTTAATGCTTGTATTACTGACTTGTGAAATGTAGTAGAGAGTAAGGTCAGTAGCCTATCCTTTTCCTCCCAAAATTATGTATAAATAGGAGGTGGTCCTGATCAGTTCGATGCATGCATACCCACATCAAGTTCAAGACCTTTCTGATGAGAGCCATGGACTCTCAGAAGCTCGCTGACTTCTGGATGTGTTTCTTGCCTTCTGTTTGTGACACTACTTGTGTCCTCGTTTTCTTTCTCGTGGCCGAAGTTCACTACCATGAGTTTGTGGTATTTCTATGTGATCTCCACATGTTGTCTGCATTTTTTTGAACTTGTTCAAGATGACAGGCTTTGTGCTAAACTTTGTTCGTCTACTTGTTTGACTAATTGCATTGGTACAGATCCAAGCTAGGCCAGTGAAGAGACTATGCAGAACCCACAACACTATCACAGTCAATGGCCAATTCCCAGGGCCAACACTTGTAGTGAGAGATGGAGATTCTCTTGTCATCACAGCCATAATCGGGCCAGATATAACGTCACCCTGCATTGGTAATCTATAGCATGCTACGTTGAAACTCCTTCACGTGACACACTCTATGTATACACAATCTTCAGAAAGACAGAAACTTATACTGCTCAAATAACTTCTCTCACGACTTGTTTGGCCATCAGGCATGGAATTCATCAATTACGAAACCCATGGGCAGACGGACCTGATATGTGACGCAGTGCCCCATCCAACCTGGAGGAACATACACATACCGATTCACCATCCAAGACCAGGAAGGAACATTGTGGTGGCACGCTCACAGCAAATGGCTTAGGGCCACAGTTTATGGAGCTCTCATAATCTATCCCAGATGGGGTTTGCATTATCCTTTCCCAGTGCCCAAGCGAGAATTCCCTATACTTCTCGTAGAATCTTGATAGTTCCATGGCAATTTGTATAAAGATGCAGTCAATTACATCTCTGTCTAAGTTCGAGCAATGAAATGATCGATTTTATTTGCATCCTTCGACAGGTGAATGGTTTGACCAAAACCCAATGGATGTGCTTAAGCAAGCATTGTTCACAGGAGCTGCTCCAAACGTATCTGACGCGTACACAATCAATGGTCAACCTGGAGATCTGTACAGATGCTCTAGCAAAGGTTAGTCCCATTTGAACCACTTCATTACTCTATTCAAGACTCATTGGATTGGTGAAATTAAGAAATGTTTAACCATGCATCGAAAATGCAGGAACTGCTATATTTCCAGTGATGCCAGGTGAGACAATTCTCTTGAGGATCATCAATGCTGCACTCAATCAGGAACTCTACTTCTCCGTCGCAAACCATCAAATGATCGTCGTGGGTGTCGATGCTGCCTATACCAGGCCTTTCGCAACCAATGTCATTATGATAGGACCCGGGCAAACCACCACGTGCTCATTACGGCTAACCAAGCCCCGGGTCGTTATTACATGGCAGCAAGAGCCTACCAGACTGCTCAAAATGCTGCCTTTGATAACACCACCACCACAGCAATCCTCCAATACATATCGACATCTGGTAGTAAAGGGAAGGGACAATCCTCTAGGCCAATTCTACCAAGACTACCTGCCTATAATGATACAGGCCCTGCAACTGCCTTTACTGCGAGCTTGAGGAGTCCTTGGAAGATCGAAGTCCCAACTCAAATTGACGAAAACCTATTTTTCACTGTAGGATTAGGACTTATCAATTGCTCCAATCCTAACAGTCCTCGATGTCAAGGTCCCAATGGGACTCGGTTCGCTGCCAGCATGAACAACGTTTCTTTTGTTTTTCCTAAAACAAATTCCTTGATGCAAGCCTACTATCAAGGAGTCCCTGGAGTCTTCACGACAGATTTTCCACCCGTTCCTCCAATTCAATTTGATTACACCGGTAACGTGAGTCGGGGCCTATGGCAACCTATAAAAGCAACTAAGCTTTACAAGCTAAAATATGGCTCCAGGGTACAAATTGTATTACAAGATACAAGCATCGTCACACCAGAAGATCACCCAATTCATCTTCATGGATATTCCTTCGCAGTGATTGGGGCAGGATTTGGGAACTTCAATCCAAGAAACGATCCGGCCAAGTTCAACCTTATCGATCCCCCAGTGAGGAATACCATTGGAACACCTCCAGGTGGTTGGGTGGCGATCAGATTCGTGGCCGACAATCCAGGTAAAATAAATGAAACAACCGATATAAATGAATAAAAAAAACAAATGCAAAAAGACAACGCAACCTCATATTTGACCATTTCTTTTTATTTTGTCGTTCATTACAGGAGTGTGGCTGATGCATTGTCACATTGACTCTCATCTGGTCTGGGGTCTGGCCATGGCTTTCCTGGTGGAGAACGGCGTTGGACAGTTGCAATCTGTAATACCACCCCCACTTGATCTACCTCGCTGTTAAACCAATTGCCGATTGCACTTCAAAAAGTTCCAGGACTTGTGGATGTCTCAAATCCAGTCAGTACGTTATATGAGTGATCGCTCTCCCAGATTTGTTGTCACTGTTTTTTTCCCGTGATTTGATGCTAATTAGATGAGTTAGAAAATTGTGATTTTCCATCGAACAGCCGCTTTGGCATAGTTTCGACTGTACTTGATTCCATTTGGAAAAGAGAAGCGTTCAACCAATATTGGTAATTATGTTTCAAGATTGCCATGCCCTACGGTATACGGTTGTGTGTTGACTTACTGGCTGGCATCGGATATATATACAGATAGACAAAAGCACAGAAAACATTTGGCCTGTGCCGCCTGTCCAAGAGGCAAGTGCTACCAGTAGCAAGCTTTAACTGCTAACAATATGAAGCAAATGATGTTATCCAGAGAGAATTTATCCCCTGAATCTACATAACACAAAGCATCCTCTAACATTCACATTCCTTGTGGCACCAGATGACCCAATACTCATGCTAATCAGATCCAACTTAAAAGATACATTGGTTACAAAAACGCCTACAAAGGAGACAAATTTGCATATGACCCTGCCGTGCAACTATTAGAATTAAGAGCGGGAACTCTGCTCAGTGCAAAAACTTTGCTGATAGTTCCCTAGCTAATCACGCCACAAATTTTAGACAACGGGTATCGTTATGTATGTTCTGGCATCGGCGAGAACAAAAACGCACGCCACACCTCACACATGTATAAGTGGCAGTGAACCCACAAACGGTGCAAAAATGGCGACGAGAGGTAGAACTTGGAGGCCCAACTGCTGCCCTTGAGTATGAGGGCATATGAGGAGGCAAGGATTCGAGGTTCGCCTGTATTCATCAGGACGTTTTCATGAGTTAAAAAAAAAAAAAAGCGTTAAACTCATAAGACAATAGCCAAAAGGAAAAGCATTTGCCTCAATCTTATACCTCATGCAGTAGCTCAATGAATGTTCTAGGAGCTTTCCTGGCATTTTCAAGAGCTTTCGCTTGACGCGTTTTACGTTTTGTGCTCTTCGATTGCTTTTTGTGCATATAACCTGAGGCCGAAAGTCCAAGAAGGCAAATAGTTTCTAACATGCACCCGCACGTATTAATGCACATAAAGCCACCATGCACGATCAATTCCAAACGATGGCTTTCCTCACAAGGTCTGGCTTAAAGAACTGACGCAGACAAACGGGTTTGACATATCCCCTTAATGCTTTCAAATGAACTAATGTACAACAGAGTGAGCAATTTCATCCACAAGTCAACAAGGAACGAAAAGGCATCGATCCTTATAATCATCAAAGGGAACAAAAGCAGGAGCATTACTCCACTAACAGGGTGGACATGACAAGAACATCGAGAGCAATCAAATTGACAGAAACGGATCAATACGTAAATATCGTCATTCAGGCGGCTTCTCGCGGTGTAGAGGCAGGTGGTTTTAGGTGGAAGTTCCTACACGATTTCTCCCATTTACAAAGACTAATTCTCCTGAGCCCAGCCGAGAACATTTGTCCTATGTACATCGCTTAACTCATGATCACTGAAAGGAACACATACAAAGGAGAGGAGCGAAATAACACAAGCCACCCAAAGTCTGGCGATTTATAGATGAGTAGGAGTAGGGTAATCTTGACAACGCAGGCGGTACTCAGCACTGGTTTGATTTGGGGCGAGGACGTTGAAAGGATGAGGGAGGCAAGAGTCAGTCCAAATATTTTTACCTGGGTTGGTTATAAATGGATCACTCATAGAAACGAGAACATCAGAACTTTGAAAATTTAGCCGAACAACTCAGAATCAACTTAATTAGAGAGAGAGAGAGAGAGAGAGAGAGAATGATATCCGGTCACTCGGAACCCTAAGTTACTATGGACTAAAAACGATGGTAACAGGGACATAAGGGAAATGCTTTTAGCTCGAGCGCAGAGCTAGACCTATGAATTCGACACCTGGATCAAGAAGCACATTGCAACAGCCTAACAGCCTAGCCATCCAGAAGAGAGATAGAGAGCCATACTATCTATTATCACACTCTCTTGCCAGCAACACTTGGCTAATGAGAGATTTCACTAAAGATAAGGAGGAGCTCTACCGCCAGCGATATGGAGGCAGGAAGAGAATTGGGTACAGAGAGGTGGCTATGGTATACAAGGCCAGAAATGAAAAGTACCGTCGTCGTCGTCGTCGTCGAGGGAAGCTTCGTCGTCGTCATTAAGTTCTCCCACTTCGGTTCCAGCATTGTCATTCTCCAAAGCTTCAAGTCGAGCGAGCACGGCCTGAAGGCGAAAAGGGATTCCAAGTTAAAGGAAAACTCTGAACCGTCTCTGGTTTTGGGGTTGTGAGCTCAAAATCAAAGGCATGACGAGAGAGAGAGGGAGAGAGAGACCTGAGCTCGATTGTCGCTACTGCCGAGGGCAGCAACCATTT
Organism: Psidium friedrichsthalianum; assembly: GCA_019149425.1. Taxonomy (NCBI): domain Eukaryota; kingdom Viridiplantae; phylum Streptophyta; class Magnoliopsida; order Myrtales; family Myrtaceae; genus Psidium; species Psidium friedrichsthalianum. The sequence goes on from JAGVVM010019666.1 coordinate 7,244, forward strand.
TAGGAGCGACCTTGCGAGTCCGGCTGGACATGCGACGGAGTGGGTTGGAGGACTCTTCTTCCATAGTTGGATGAAGAGAGATGAGAGCACCAGCGACTGAGTGTGATCGACGGTGCGGGCAATCAGGAGAGCTCCGGTGGATCTGAAAAATGCCGCCTGATTCTCTTCTCAATCAATTTCGCTTCGCTTCTCCACGCAGAGATTCAGGCGGCATTTTTCAGATCCACCGGAGCTCTCCTGATTGCCCGCACCGTCGATCACACTCAGTTGCTGGTGCTCTCATCTCTCTTCATCCAACTATGGAAGAAGAGTCCTCCAACCCACTCCGTCGCATGTCCAGCCGGACTCGCAAGGTCGCTCCTAAAATGGTTGCTGCCCTCGGCAGTAGCGACAATCGAGCTCAGGTCTCTCTCTCTCCTCTCTCTCTCGTCATGCCTTTGATTTTGAGCTCACAACCCCAAAACCAGAGACGGTTCAGAGTTTTCCTTTAACTTGGAATCCCTTTTCGCCTTCAGGCCGTGCTCGCTCGACTTGAAGCTTTGGAGAATGACAATGCTGGAACCGAAGTGGGAGAACTTAATGACGACGACGAAGCTTCCCTCGACGACGACGACGACGACGGTACTTTTCATTTCTGGCCTTGTATACCATAGCCACCTCTCTGTACCCAATTCTCTTCCTGCCTCCATATCGCTGGCGGTAGAGCTCCTCCTTATCTTTAGTGAAATCTCTCATTAGCCAAGTGTTGCTGGCAAGAGAGTGTGATAATAGATAGTATGGCTCTCTATCTCTCTTCTGGATGGCTAGGCTGTTAGGCTGTTGCAATGTGCTTCTTGATCCAGGTGTCGAATTCATAGGTCTAGCTCTGCGCTCGAGCTAAAAGCATTTCCCTTATGTCCCTGTTACCATCGTTTTTAGTCCATAGTAACTTAGGGTTCCGAGTGACCGGATATCATTCTCTCTCTCTCTCTCTCTCTCTCTCTAATTAAGTTGATTCTGAGTTGTTCGGCTAAATTTTCAAAGTTCTGATGTTCTCGTTTCTATGAGTGATCCATTTATAACCAACCCAGGTAAAAATATTTGGACTGACTCTTGCCTCCCTCATCCTTTCAACGTCCTCGCCCCAAATCAAACCAGTGCTGAGTACCGCCTGCGTTGTCAAGATTACCCTACTCCTACTCATCTATAAATCGCCAGACTTTGGGTGGCTTGTGTTATTTCGCTCCTCTCCTTTGTATGTGTTCCTTTCAGTGATCATGAGTTAAGCGATGTACATAGGACAAATGTTCTCGGCTGGGCTCAGAGAATTAGTCTTTGTAAATGGGAGAAATCGTGTAGGAACTTCCACCTAAAACCACCTGCCTCTACACCGCGAGAAGCCGCCTGAATGACGATATTTACGTATTGATCCGTTTCTGTCAATTTGATTGCTCTCGATGTTCTTGTCATGTCCACCCTGTTAGTGGAGTAATGCTCCTGCTTTTGTTCCCTTTGATGATTATAAGGATCGATGCCTTTTCGTTCCTTGTTGACTTGTGGATGAAATTGCTCACTCTGTTGTACATTAGTTCATTTGAAAGCATTAAGGGGATATGTCAAACCCGTTTGTCTGCGTCAGTTCTTTAAGCCAGACCTTGTGAGGAAAGCCATCGTTTGGAATTGATCGTGCATGGTGGCTTTATGTGCATTAATACGTGCGGGTGCATGTTAGAAACTATTTGCCTTCTTGGACTTTCGGCCTCAGGTTATATGCACAAAAGCAATCGAAGAGCACAAAACGTAAAACGCGTCAAGCGAAAGCTCTTGAAAATGCCAGGAAAGCTCCTAGAACATTCATTGAGCTACTGCATGAGGTATAAGATTGAGGCAAATGCTTTTCCTTTTGGCTATTGTCTTATGAGTTTAACGCTTTTTTTTTTTTTTTAACTCATGAAAACGTCCTGATGAATACAGGCGAACCTCGAATCCTTGCCTCCTCATATGCCCTCATACTCAAGGGCAGCAGTTGGGCCTCCAAGTTCTACCTCTCGTCGCCATTTTTGCACCGTTTGTGGGTTCACTGCCACTTATACATGTGTGAGGTGTGGCGTGCGTTTTTGTTCTCGCCGATGCCAGAACATACATAACGATACCCGTTGTCTAAAATTTGTGGCGTGATTAGCTAGGGAACTATCAGCAAAGTTTTTGCACTGAGCAGAGTTCCCGCTCTTATTCTAATAGTTGCACGGCAGGGTCATATGCAAATTTGTCTCCTTTGTAGGCGTTTTTGTAACCAATGTATCTTTTAAGTTGGATCTGATTAGCATGAGTATTGGGTCATCTGGTGCCACAAGGAATGTGAATGTTAGAGGATGCTTTGTGTTATGTAGATTCAGGGATAAATTCTCTCTGGATAACATCATTTGCTTCATATTGTTAGCAGTTAAAGCTTGCTACTGGTAGCACTTGCCTCTTGGACAGGCGGCACAGGCCAAATGTTTTCTGTGCTTTTGTCTATCTGTATATATATCCGATGCCAGCCAGTAAGTCACACACAACCGTATACCGTAGGGCATGGCAATCTTGAAACATAATTACCAATATTGGTTGAACGCTTCTCTTTTCCAAATGGAATCAAGTACAGTCGAAACTATGCCAAAGCGGCTGTTCGATGGAAAATCACAATTTTCTAACTCATCTAATTAGCATCAAATCACGGGAAAAAACAGTGACAACAAATCTGGGAGAGCGATCACTCATATAACGTACTGACTGGATTTGAGACATCCACAAGTCCTGGAACTTTTTGAAGTGCAATCGGCAATTGGTTTAACAGCGAGGTAGATCAAGTGGGGGTGGTATTACAGATTGCAACTGTCCAACGCCGTTCTCCACCAGGAAAGCCATGGCCAGACCCCAGACCAGATGAGAGTCAATGTGACAATGCATCAGCCACACTCCTGTAATGAACGACAAAATAAAAAGAAATGGTCAAATATGAGGTTGCGTTGTCTTTTTGCATTTGTTTTTTTTTTATTCATTTATATCGGTTGTTTCATTTATTTTACCTGGATTGTCGGCCACGAATCTGATCGCCACCCACCACCTGGAGGTGTTCCAATGGTATTCCTCACTGGGGGATCGATAAGGTTGAACTTGGCCGGATCGTTTCTTGGATTGAAGTTCCCAAATCCTGCCCCATCACTGCGAAGGAATATCCATGAAGATGAATTGGGTGATCTTCTGGTGTGACGATGCTTGTATCTTGTAATACAATTTGTACCCTGGAGCCATATTTTAGCTTGTAAAGCTTAGTTGCTTTTATAGGTTGCCATAGGCCCCGACTCACGTTTACCGGTGTAATCAAATTGAATTGGAGGAACGGGTGGAAAATCTGTCGTGAAGACTCCAGGGACTCCTTGATAGTAGGCTTGCATCAAGGAATTTGTTTTTAGGAAAAACAAAAGAAACGTTGTTCATGCTGGCAGCGAACCGAGTCCCATTGGGACCTTGACATCGAGGACTGTTAGGATTGGAGCAATTGATAAGTCCTAATCCTACAGTGAAAAATAGGTTTTCGTCAATTTGAGTTGGGACTTCGATCTTCCAAGGACTCCTCAAGCTCGCAGTAAGGCAGTTGCAGGGCCTGTATCATTATAGGCAGGTAGTCTTGGTAGAATTGGCCTAGAGGATTGTCCCTTCCCTTTACTACCAGATGTCGATATGTATTGGAGGATTGCTGTGGTGGTGGTGTTATCAAAGGCAGCATTTTGAGCAGTCTGGTAGGCTCTTGCTGCCATGTAATAACGACCCGGGGCTTGGTTAGCCGTAATGAGCACGTTGGTGGTTTGCCCGGGTCCTATCATAATGACATTGGTTGCGAAAGGCCTGGTATAGGCAGCATCGACACCCACGACGATCATTTGATGGTTTGCGACGGAGAAGTAGAGTTCCTGATTGAGTGCAGCATTGATGATCCTCAAGAGAATTGTCTCACCTGGCATCACTGGAAATATAGCAGTTCCTGCATTTTCGATGCATGGTTAAACATTTCTTAATTTCACCAATCCAATGAGTCTTGAATAGAGTAATGAAGTGGTTCAAATGGGACTAACCTTTGCTAGAGCATCTGTACAGATCTCCAGGTTGACCATTGATTGTGTACGCGTCAGATACGTTTGGAGCAGCTCCTGTGAACAATGCTTGCTTAAGCACATCCATTGGGTTTTGGTCAAACCATTCACCTGTCGAAGGATGCAAATAAAATCGATCATTTCATTGCTCGAACTTAGACAGAGATGTAATTGACTGCATCTTTATACAAATTGCCATGGAACTATCAAGATTCTACCGAGAAGTATAGGGAATTCTCGCTTGGGCACTGGGAAAGGATAATGCAAACCCCATCTGGGATAGATTATGAGAGCTCCATAAACTGTGGCCCTAAGCCATTTGCTGTGAGCGTGCCACCACAATGTTCCTTCCTGGTCTTGGATGGTGAATCGGTATGTGTATGTTCCTCCAGGTTGGATGGGGCACTGCGTCACATATTCAGGTCCGTCTGCCCATGGGTTTCGTAATTGATGAATTCCATGCCTGATGGCCAAACAAGTCGTGAGAGAAGTTATTTGAGCAGTATAAGTTTCTGTCTTTCTGAAGATTGTGTATACATAGAGTGTGTCACGTGAAGGAGTTTCAACGTAGCATGCTATAGATTACCAATGCAGGGTGACGTTATATCTGGCCCGATTTATGGCTGTGATGACAAGAGAATCTCCATCTCTCACTACAAGTGTTGGCCCTGGGAATTGGCCATTGACTGTGATAGTGTTGTGGGTTCTGCATAGTCTCTTCACTGGCCTAGCTTGGATCTGTACCAATGCAATTAGTCAAACAAGTAGACGAACAAAGTTTAGCACAAAGCCTGTCATCTTGAACAAGTTCAAAAAAATGCAGACAACATGTGGAGATCACATAGAAATACCACAAACTCATGGTAGTGAACTTCGGCCACCGAGAAAGAAACCGAGGACACAAGTAGTGTCACAAACAGAAGGCAAGAACACATCCAGAAGTCAGCGAGCTTCTGAGAGTCCATGGCTCTCATCAGAAAGGTCTTGAACTTGATGTGGGTATGCATGCATCGAACTGATCAGGACCACCTCCTATTTATACATAATTTTGGGAGGAAAAGGATAGGCTACTGACCTTACTCTCTACTACATTTCACAAGTCAGTAATACAAGCATTAAAAGGGGAAAAAAAACGTTAGCAAGATTAGGTATTCGAGTCAGCGGCGAAGCTTATAGGTGGAAGGGCATTTAGTCCAACCGCAAAGAGGATTTGTTACACCCACTAGCCCCATCAATTGTCTCCAAAAGGAAGAGATTCTGCACTTTGGGGATAACGAACTTCGTTTTCTCAGATTAGACTTTTGTGGCCGGGGCAGGTGCAGAGATTTGATTATGCTCTCTCTCCTCTTTAAGTCAGTAAAACCGCCCTACCATTGCCTGTTAGTGGGAGATAACAATAACATTGTCCCACCAATTCATGTGTTAAGGGCGGCCAACAAAGAGAACGTAGGTTCGAATCCCAAGAATCCAGATTAAACACCAATCTGGTTCCTGTCGATGGGGGAAAGAAGTGTTGGCTTCTCTAAGCTCATATTCAATTATTGAAAGCTAAGGAACTCGTCTGACATTTGACATCAATCGTTAGCTCAACGATTTAACCACACGTGGACCCTATCTGGGAGTTTCTTCAAATTGTTACGTCTTTTTGGCGCTTTGAGCTGGAGTAATCTTACTGGAAGACAGCAGATGCAGGTTCAGCTCTTGATCGGGTTCGGTCAACAAAGCCATGAGCAAAATGTATTTTTATCCACCAAGTCCTGTGGCGATAATGAAGGTGTCAAAAGAAATCATAGCTTAAAAAGGTAACGTATTAAGAAGAGTGATCTTCATGATCACATCACCTAATCAGTCAAGAATAAACCTAGTATTGTTTCTCGTGAATTAGTGTGCATGTATCTGTCCGGTCGAATTGAAACTCCCTAACTTGAAATAAACATAAAGCTCAACAGCCAACTTACGCAGCGCCAAAGGTGAAATGACCCTCTTTGGTTGTTTTAGCATGGGAATTGACACTCCATACTTGTCATAGAAAAAGCAAGTTAATACACAAGAATCCATGCGGTTCTTGCACGAGGAGCGGAGTAGCCTGCCAGTGCCACCTTAGGTTTCTCCAAGATATAGACATTTAACATTACGGCGTGGCACGGGAAAATTGTACAAAAGGTCCTAAACTTATTGCGCTTTTGCCAATTCAGTCCAAATTTTTTAATTTTGTCAATTGAGTCTATCTGGCTAATCTTGGCTGGAAATTGCTGACGTGGACAACAACCTTCCTAAGTGGCATGGCTTAGAATTGAAGTGGCAAAATTAAAATGTCTGTAATCGAATTGATAAAATGTAGCAAGTTAATGACTTTTCGGACAATTTTCCCAACATGACACGATCATATTTTCATATAGCCAAAAATGTCCTCTTCTGCCCTTGGGGTGTCTTATTTTCAAACAGTGCGTCCTATTTTCAAACATCAATCAAGCCGATGATTTATGCGGACTGCGCTTCTCTAGCTTTTTTTTAATTAAAGGGTCAACAGAAGAAGCAAAGGAGACAGGTTTTGTAGGCCTACTCCCATGTTTTCCCTTGCAACTACTTATAACAAACTGAAACATCAGCGTTTCTGTTTCTGAAAAAAATTAAAAAAAGAAAATGACAAGAAGACATATGTCAGCAGTGTTGAATTAGGTGTGATAGCAACTTCATTTCCTTCTTGTTCTTCCTGTATTTTGAGTAGGTAACCTCGCCACTTGCTTCAGCTGGATCAAAAAAAATAATTGAGTTCCGGGAAACAAACACCAGCTGACGATGTACGTGACGCGGGCTGTAGACTAGAGGCACCTCACTCCCAATATGGGTTGACTGATGAAATTTAACATCTGGAAGACCCAATGGACAACAAAACAAAATCAGGGAGGCTCGAAACACTCATGAAATTGTCGGACTTGTTTAAATAACCAGCCAATTGCCTAATCATGAGAATTGTGCATCCCAAGAGGTATCATTACATCTTATCTTGATGATCTCCATCTAAAGTACACATTCACATCATAAAAAAAAACTGTGCAGTTCGATTAAATTGATGAAATGATGAACATCTTATTCCAGATAAGAATATTTACAAAACTTAACAATGAAAAAGGATGAAACATCACCCGAATAATATCGAAAGAATTGAAAGATGAACGGCCTGTGAAAATCTTTTGAAAAGAAATTAGGCATCAGAGCAATTTCAAGTTCATCCAGGTTACAGAGGCCAGCAAACTCTCAAACCACCCCGAGACTGCTCAAGAGGCTGTCATCAATGACTGCAGTGAAATCTTGACATCATGGGAGACCCGAAAGCATAATCAGACAAAAAGGATCCTTGCAGCCTTTGTCAGCAAGTGTCTGATAAGATGGAGAATCTCTCAACCGTGTGGAAGTGAATGGAATCCTGCTTAACACATTTCAAGTCTCGAAAATGGCACTACAGAAACCATTCAGATTTATGAAATCTGCTGTTTTAGTGCGTTCAACGTTCTACATTTTGATTCGCAAATTGAAAGAGTTTCAGAAAAAACCGCACGTTGACCACTTACTATCTTCTGAACAAGATTATCAGGATCCCAAGATTCCAATGCTCCAGAGATTCTATCACCAAGTTCTTTACTGCCTGAAGAGCACAGAGTCTCCAAAACCTGGAGAACTCGCCCAGGCCTTTCCTTTTGTACTTCACTCCTCATGGAAAGGAAAGTGCCTTCCAGATTCTCTTCCTTATACTCTAACATCCTATGCTGATTTCTCAACCATCCCATAGCCTCTTCAAATGTACCACATAGAGACCGGATTGAATCACGAACTACGCTGGATAAGGTCAAGACTGATGGATCCGCAGATCCGCTTTTCTTTTTCTTCTTTCCAGATGGAACAGAAGCTCGGACACAACACTGAATTAGAAGAACACGCCAAGACAATGGCTCTGTAATCAGCCGAACTAACATTTGAAAATCAGTACTGTGAAGAGATATCGGGTTACTCAGGAACTTAAGCCGCTCTGATATACACCTCTTGAGTAGGGTGTCAACATCATGCCAACTACCAAACTTATGAGCCTCTCTCTCTTGCGAGTCAAATTCATGAGAATTCAACTTCCAAGCACTAGAGAAAACAGCCACATTCACCCAGTCGATCATGTCCACACCAAATACCTGCCCAAGTTAGGGTTAGAATAAGAAGATGATGATGAAGCCAATAAGGGTTAGGTGAGATACATGACTTCTCTTTCCAATTTTTTTCTCCAATAAAGGAAGTGAAACACTATGTCCTCAACCAGTCAAGTCTATGACATGGATTACATATCTAGGAGTACTTGCAAAATCTAAGACTGCCTGTTTTCTGAAGCATGAGTGGCTGTAAGTTTTCATTAAGAATTATTAGTATGCAGGTACCACTTCTCACAAGCAGCAGAAGGAAAATTATAAAGAAAGAATGTAACCATACCTCAGTCGATATTAAACCTCTACACACTTCCCCAAGCACTCCCAATGCATCAGATAAATGATAACCCAAAATCTTTGCATAGTGTTCAAGCAGGAGCTTCATCTCTGATGAGACATTAGGATTTGATACAGATCCATTCACTCCAACGCCATCCTTGAAGGAGACTGAGGCACTCTGGATAGAGAGAGAGATCATTCGTGGAAGAAGGGCTTTCTTCTCAATCAATGTCCGGGTGTTGGTTTCCCGTTTCTTCATCTAGTTTAGTGGCAGAAAACCAAATTTCAGTCAGATGTACTTAAAAGGGAGAAAATGAACACATTGATCATGCAAAAAGAACTTCATAGAAGACAGTTCAACCAATAAGAATTATTCCTAGAAGAGAAGGTCCAAGTAAAGAACACATGTAGGGACAAGGAAGACAGCAACCAGAATTTAAATGAGTCAACCTAAATGTCATTAGTGACCCCCAAAAAAAGAAAATGTCATCAATGGAGGAACTTTCTCAGATTCTGAGTTACATACTTATGTCAATGAAATTATAGTGACCTTGGGGGAAGACAGGAAGTACATTATAACAGGACCGTGAAAATTTAGAATGTGGCAGCAACAATGCTTCATGATGCCAACCACTTTTCCCCCAAAAATACAGTTCGTCAAAAGAGAAAAAAGAGAGTTGAGAAAGAACTAGTTCGTCAAAAGAGTAAAAGAGAATTGAGAAGGACTATATGCCAAAAATCTAGTTTCCCACTCAGACAAAATAGTGGGCATACCATAAGATTATTACATGAAAATAGGATTATTATGATGTTCGATGCCTATACCATGATATGACAGGAAAGCAGATGATATTAATTCTTGCCAAGAATGGCCAGAACTTGGGATAGTGATACCCTATATATTTGGAAATTTATTATTCCATAGAAAGGAAAATGATACCACTACAACCAAAATTTTTCAGATTTCAGATTTCCTCACAAAAGTGCACACAAGGAAACTCTTATGAATGGTTTTTACTTAGGGGAAGCAAAATCGTGACATCTGAATCTACGGTTTTACTCATTTTCAATATCACGAAAATATGAACTACTGTCACTGGTTTAACTAGCCCATAAAATCCCAGCCTAAAGGGTTTGACTTCATTGTGTGCCAATTTGGTCTATTTAGGCTTCTAAGTCATGATATTGTGCAAAAATTTAGGCATATCAGAATCCACAAATTGCTCCATTGCAGTCACTATCTCTCTAAACTCTCATGTTTTCCATTGACCACATGCCTTTTTCTGGATAAAGGATTTCACTGATCACATCAAACTAATGGATGTGATGGGAGATCTATATGGAAGATTGAATTCTTAGACTTTCGTGGAGCTGATGCCCACAGAATTTTCCAGCACAATTGTACGAAGATACAATTGTATTTCTATTTGGTATTTGCCACTCATAAAAAAACTAAACAAGTCAGAATTCTAAAAAATTCTTGCTAAACAATGCTTCAAGTCTGCAAAAGGTGCAGTCTCATGTTATGTGAGATCTAACATCCTAACTCCCTTCCACACATACCAGCCACTTGCCCTTAGATGACTTTCCTACGGTGTAGCAAAAGCTCCTCATTATAAATCCATCAGTCCTCTTCCAAAGAAAACTTCAACAAGTAAAAGAAATATGGTGCTGATTTGGAAAAGATCTGCATCCAGAAACATCTATGTCCAATCATATATCACATTTATCATTTTGTCCCCTAAAATTCTATAATCTATTAATTACTAAGACCATTTACTACAAGATTTGCGCAGGTGATCAACCCTGAGGACTCTTGAGATATAATCTCTTTTGGTAAGTAAATTTATTGCACTTAATATTTTCAATGTTCTAACAAATGGACTTACAGTAGTTGGTTTAGTCAGTGCCCCTAAAACACAAATTCTAACCAAAAAGAACTCACTTTATTGGGTCACACCATGTGTCCATTAATTAGTAACCTGCATAAATTGGTTATACAAACCTTCAATGATTGCTGGTGCCAAATAAGGGCCGTGCAAGCCTTTCCATGCACACCCACTCGAAGTCTGCCCATGACCTATAAGTGGCTGGCTGAAAAAAGCTGCCAAGTCCACAATCCGTTCTAATAGTTCTTGAATAAACACAGATTGCTTGATCAGAACCTCACGATCAAGTCTATCTGAAGCATATGCTTTAGTTGGTGTGATAAAGCTAAATGATGCAATGGGAATCCATGGTTGTTTACGTTGAGACTAGATTATGCCACTTTTCCTGAGGCTAATGCTCATAAACTTTTCCCCTCCTCTCACATCAAAATTAATTTGTTTTCTATTTCATTACTGCTACTTATTAGTGAACGAAATGAGTAAAAATTCTTAAAATTTAGTGCTAACTTCACGTCAGCAAAAAGCTGCAGTCTCATGTTACATCAGCTCTAACATTTGACTTTCCTTCCACATCCCCACCACCATCTTTTTTCCCATGGGGTTTGTCTTGCTTTGCATACATGTAGCCACCCTCCACATTATGGCTTAAACTTCTCAATAGTATATTCTGACATGGTAATACAGCCAGCTTTCAATTTGTTCATGTCCCAGTTAAGGTTTTATTTTGAATCAAATTTCTAACAACTGTTAATTGCTTTCTACGTTGTAAATCAAGTTCTTCACTACACATCCACACAATCCTCATCCAAATTCAAAGAAACCAACTTTCTCAACTAAAAATAAACATGGTTGTGGGTTGGAAAAGATCTGCATCTAGTGCTAATCTGTGAACTCTTCAATTAACTTCCCACAGAGATCGACCAAAGCTTGAGGTAAGACTGAGTTCGGACACATTTCAGCAACAAAATCCATCTCTGACGACCATATTTAGCATGAAAATTGAAGTAAGACTGAGTTCTTATTGATTGTACAAAGAGCTTCAAATCCAGAATATCAAACAACACTTTGCAAGCAATATTACATAAGTGCATGTTATATATAGAGATGGAGCAATTGATGAAGTTGTAACTTCCATACATAAAGGAGCGTTCTCAGATACATTTACATGAGATAATATAGTAGAAACTCATTTAACAGTCAGTAGATTGAAGGGATGCTGCCTGGAAACTTTAATAAACAAGCATGATGCCTTCCCCAATGAAAAACTATTGAGGAACAGCGAGTATGTGAAAAAACACTCGACAAGGATTCACTCACTGAAGAGATCAACTATCTAGCCACAAAAAGCAGTATGTTATCCACCTTTAATTAAGAGAAGTGAGCATTCGTAAAAGGAAATTGCATAAGAAAAGGTCTAGAAAATATCCATACCAAGTTGTCTTTGGGAAAATGGGAAATCTCTCCAACTGGACCTGATAAAAAGTTGACAGCTTGAATTCAGGTTATCTATTCCACCAAGGAAAGAGGATATCTTTGTAAATTAAAAGAAACATATGTGCAGTCAAGAAGCACGTGAAAGTATCTTCCACAGAATAAATAGCAAACTTGACGAAAACATTACGAATATCAACTGACCTAAAAGATAATTTTCCTCAGGTGTTGGCGTCCACCAAGGCCGAGACTCTAAATCTTCATTAAAGGTCAAAGACTTCGTTCCAATCTCATTTGAGAGCTCAACAAAATGCATCCCATATTTTAAATTCTCAAGAATACACTGAATAAGAGAGTAAAAATAGTCAAATTTCATTAGAGGTCAAAGTATTAGATCCAATCTCACTTGAGAGCTGGACAAAAAGCATCCCCCATTTCAGGCTCTCAAAACACACGGAATAAGAAAATCATAATGAATGACTTTAAAGCATTCACAAATTATAATAACCGTCATTTTGAAATAGGGCTATACCTCCTCTTCGTCAATGTTACCAGCATTTTGCTTTAACTCCAAAATTGCTGATTCAATCCCGGCAAGTAAGTACTGACTGGAGTTCTGCAACCTTTCCTTGAACTGAACAAATTCAATCGCCTGACAGACAATGTTCATCCAATGTAAATCAAGGAATTCTCCATCGACAAGGAACAATGCATGGTTGCAGAATTGAAAAGGCATACAAGGTATTCGGATGTTTACACGTGTGAATGTCATCAGAAACCACGATGTCGTACATAACATATATGACCTCGAAAAAAAGCCACAAAGAAATTATTATTTATGCTGTTTAAATTGCACATGCAACAGCAATTATTCATGTGACTTCCACCCTAGCTTAACTGCTTCAGTAAACACCACACATAGAACTAAACAGTGAATATTTATCTGTTTCATCAATCTTTCAAGCAGGCAAAGCATAGAAAAAAAGGACTTAACATAAGGAAGACCATAAACAAATATCACTCGCAGCAGAAATCGCATCAACATAGTAATGACTCCTAAAACATCACTCCGAGCTTAAAAAATCAGACACAAGCAACAGTGAGAGCGGACAGGTCAGTTTACAATAACATGATTTAAGCAGTGACAGATCATATGTCGCCAGGATCATTTACATTGCAAACTTCCTAATATTTATCAATTCAAATTCCATTCTTAATTCAACTTAAAAATTTGTTAACTAACAGAACTTAGTCGACAAAAATCATCCGCAAAGTTTTATGCTCACTTGAGAGGAGCCTTCTGGAACCGACACTTGTCAGTGGGTGAGAGAGTACTAGGAAGGAAAAAAAGGTAACATGAGTGAGTGGAAGCTTCATTCAATTAATCCTCACCACCACATGCACCCAAGACTATTCTCATCTAGGGACACAAAAGATGCTATTTGATGGAGACGAGTATCAATAAATAAGTGATACATTAGTGTGTATAAGAACCAATAGGTCCATGAACATCTGCCAAACCACTTTATAAAATATGTTTCCTACCAATGGAAACACCAAGCTGCGTTTGGTAACGATTCTGATCCCAAAAATTGATTCTGATTAAAATAATTTTTTCTGATTCTGTTTCTAGATGAGTTTTGAGAATCAGAACATGTTTGATAATTGCACAAAATTTCTGTTTCTGGAATAGAAATGTGTTTGGTAACTATATAAATTTCTGATTTTGTTCTCAATTTTTGTCATTTAAGTCAAATAATTATGTAATTATTTTTTGGTTCTAGGAAATAAAATCTCATTCTTATTTCATCAAAAACTTAAGAATAAACATTGTCCTCACTCATGACCTAACAAAAAATATCGATGTTGTATTCACGCTAGTTTTTTTTTCTTTGTCCGAAATTTTCTAAAACTAAACTAAGTCTAAACTATATAAACCTAGGCAAATCACAACCAATAAAATCAAGTACACAATTAAGGATCATGGCATTGATAAAGCACATCACAAAATCCGAACAAAGCCCTAAAGGCTTAGAGAATATGGTTCGGATTTAATTTCGAAGGTGTTTATGGGTTTCCTAAAAAAGAACAAAATCTATGAAATTTAGGGGATCTAGATCCAAATTTTTGAAAAAAAAGAAGGTCAAACTAGCCTAATTTAAGCCTCTTTTATTTTTAAGGATTTTCTAAAATTTTTCTATTTTTTAGAATTTTTCAATTTTTTTCATTTACTTCATTTTTATTATCTTATTTCTTTTTAAAATGAGACCTTATTCTGTTTTAAGTCAAGGGAAGAGTGACAAGAGAACTAAAAGAGAAAAGTAAGAGATGTGGTACTTCATTTTGTTTTCTAATTATTAAAAATGATTCTTTTTTTAGAACCAATTTTTTTTTTGTTCTTATTTTTACTCCAAAATTATTTCTGGGAACAGAATTAGAATCAGAATCGTTTACGTTGTCAAATAGCATTTCGATCCTTTTTGTTCCAAGGAACAAAATCACAAAATCAGAATAGTTACTATACGCAGCCTAAGCTCCTCCTCAACACTCCCTCTTTTGGGTGAAAACTTAACATTTCTATTAAAGACCAATATTAGCAAAGTCATTAAAGACATCTCTACTTATCTAGATTCTATTAAGAGCCTGTTTGGTAACGTTTTTGTTTCTTTAAAGTGATTCTGATTAAAATCATATTTTCTGATTCTATTCCCTAGATGATTTTTAGAGAATCAGAATACGTTTAATAACTGCACAAAATTTTTGTTCCCGATCAAAATGCATTTGCTAACTACACAAAATTTTTATTCTCGAAAACAACCAAGTGGAGAGAATTCTTTTTTTAAAAATATTTAATATTTTTTAAAATCTTTTAAAAATGTTTTTCTAACTTTTTAAAAAATTCATCATCAGCATCAACATCACCTTTATCCCAAACTAGTTAGGGTCGGCGGTCGATGAACCCCAAAGCGAAAAGCTTAAAATATATTAAAATAAAAGCAAAAAACATGGGTACCCCAAAAATAAATAAATAAATTTAAATAAATAGAAAAGACTAAACAGGGCACTCTGGAACGTAGGAAATCCCCCCCTTACAATGCGGATAGCTTTCTCTCCACTCCGTCTTAAGATAGACCATACGCTAATTTATTTCCCACTTCATTAAATCTTGTTTTACTACCTTCCCCCAAGTAAGTTTCCGCCTTTCTTCATATCGTGTTCTCGGTAACACACTTCTATTCTATCGAAGCATCTAGGGGTCTACGGAGAATATGTCCAAACTATCTCAATCTATGTTCTCTCATCTTCTTTGCCACCAGTGCTATTCCAACTTTTCGTCAAATATCGTCATTTTTTATCTTATCCATCCTTGTATGACCACACATCCATCTTAATATCCTCATTTTTGCTACCCCAATTTTATGCTCATGTTGCTTTTGTATTGGCCAACATTCAGCTTCGTATAACATTGCAGGTCGTATTGCTGTTCTATAAAATTTTCCCTTTAACCTAAGAGGGATGTTGCGGTCACACAAAAACCCTGATGCACTGCGCCATTTCATCCAACCTGCTTTGATTCTATGGCTAATATCCTCATCAATCTCTCCCATCTTTTGCAAAATTGATCCCAAATATCTAAAAGCATCTTTCTTAGGTACCTCCTGTCCAAACATATTCATGGATTCTTGATCATCTCCTCTTGTCGTGACGAACTCACACTTCATATATTTCGTCTTACTCCGACTTAACGTAAATCCTTTGGCCTCTAAAGTATTTCTCTATAATTCTAATTTAGCACTGACCCTAGCCCTGGTCTCATCAATAAGCACAATATTATCTGTGAACAGCATACACCATGGCACTTCATCTAGGATATCTTTTATTAGCTCATCTATAATTAGTGCAAAAAGATAAGGACTCAAAGTCGAACCTTGATGCAAACACACTGTGATTGGAAAATAACATGATGTGCCATTACAGGCCTTCACACATGTAGTAACACCATCATATATATCCTTGATTGCCTCTACATACTTTAAGGATACTTTTTTCTTCTTAAGAATCCACCACAAAACTTTTCTTAGAACTCTATCATATGCCTTCTCGAGGTCAATAAACACCATATGTCAATCCTTCTTCTTTTCTCGGTATCTCTCCATCAATTGTCGTGTTAAGAAGATAGCCTCCATGGTAGATTTTCCTGGCATAAACCCAAACTGATTACAGAGACCTTGGTTTCTACTCTCAAACGATGCTCAATAACTTTCCCACAATTTCATTGTATGGCTCATAAGCTTAATGCCTCTATAGTTGCAACAGTTTTGAATATCCCCTTTATTCTTGTAGATAGGCACAATCATACTGTTCCCCATTCATCAGGCATCTTATTAGCTTGGAGAATCTTGTTAAACAGTTTAGTCAACCAACTTATTGCCATATTCCCTAAGCATCGCCATACTTCAATAGGGGCACCATCTGATCCAAAGGCTTTACTAGTCTTCATCTTCTTTAAAGCATCCTTAACTTCTTGTGCTCTATTCTAAGCACAAGCTTTCTATTTAACTCATCAAAAACGTACACCAAATCCACCTCACTTCTATTACCCTCCCCATTATAAAGCTTGTTAAAATAGCTCACCCACCTTTCCTTCACTTCTTCATCTCTTACTAACAATTTTTTATTTTCATCCTTGATACATCTAATCTGCGTCAAGTCTTTATTTTTCTTGTCCCTTATCTTTGCAAGTCTATAGATATCTTTTTCTCCCTCTTTGCTCCCAAGTTTTTTATACATATCAGTAAAAGCCTTGCCTCTAGCCTCTCTCATAGCTTTCTTGGCATTTTTTCGTGCCAATCTAAAGTTTTGCAAATTCTCTTCGTTAGGACATTTATGCAGATATCTAAAACACTCCTTCTGCTTAATTGCCTCCTGCACCTATTAATTCCACCACCAAGTTTTCTTTGTTTGATGTACGTGCCATTTACTTTCACCTAACACCCCTCTTGCCACTTTCTGTATGCATTTAGACATCTCACTCCACATCCTATTTACTTCTCCCTCTAGTTTCCACGGTCCTTCTTGAAGCATCCTTTCCTTGAAATCGATATGTTTTTCCTCTTTTAACTTCCACCATCTTATTCTAGGATTTTGAGCCTTTCGCGGCATATTCTGTGCCTTATACCAAACCTCTAAGACCACCAACTTATGTTGCGTAGCTACACATTCTCCAGGGTAGACTTTGCAATCTATATACGAGGTTCTATCCTCTCTTCTAGCAAGAAAGAAATCAATCTGACTACAATTTTCACCATTGCGAAAAGGGATTAGATGCGACTCTTTTCCTAAAGAAGGTATTTGCCAACATCAAATCATACGCTAGTGTAACGTTCAAGATGTCTTCGCCACTCTCATTTCTAGTCCCATAGCCAAAACCTCCATGAACTCTGTCAAAACCTCTACTACTTTGGCCAACAAGTCCATTAAGATCTTCTCCTATGAATACTTTCTCCTCACGTGGCATCCTCTTAAAATCTCCTCCAAGTCTTTCCAAAATCTGTTCTTATCAGTTACTGGCAATCCAACTTGGGGGCATACTCACTAAGGATGTTTAAAATCAACTCTCCCACTACTAGCTTAATCAAGATATCCGATCACCTGATCTTTTGACATCAACAACTTTATCCTCGATCAAAATCCCAACTCCATTTTGACTCTTTTTTGTGCATGTGTATCATAACTTGAATCTAGTACCTTCCACTTCCTTAGTCTTTACTCCAACCCATTTAATCTCTTGCAGGCAAGCAATATTCACTCTCCTTCTAGCAAAAATATCTGCTAACTCCCTCAACTTACCCGTTAAGGTTCCTATGTTCCAACCCTCTAGTTGAATCCTTACTCCTTGGGCATTTCTTGCACTCCACACTTGCCCATAAAAGTGTGAGGACCCTAGCTCACTTTTCACCATATCCGGGCACTAATGTGGCGCATCACTCTAGGAATGATGACCCAAGCCTAGCTTACTTACCCCTCGCACCCGCCTATTTTGGTGCAAGGACCCTTGCCCATTTTTCACTACACCTGGGCGTCGATGCAACGCGTCGCTAAGAAGGGTACGCTTCAACGAAAAATCTATATTTCCCTCATTTTTATTTTTTAAAAGTTTTTTTCATTTTTTTGAATTTTTATATCTTTAATTTCCTCCTCCTTTAAATATTTTAAAATTTTTCTTGTTAAATTTTAAAGCTTATTTTTAAATTTAAATGAAAAAAACGTGTTTAAAAAATTATTAGTTACTAAATTTTCAAATCTAATTTTAATTTTTTTAAGTACAAAAGTTCACATGAGCCTAATCTTTTTAAAAGAACTAAGACTTTATTCTTTTTTGTGATTCTCAGAAGTGTTCTTTTTTTGGAGAAATAACTTTTTTTTTGTTTCTTATTTTTGGTCCAAAACTGCTTCCGAGAGAAGAATCAAAATCATTTGCATCACCAAACACGTTTCCGATCTTTTTTTGTTCCAAGGAACAGAAACGTTACCAAACAGGCCTTAAAACAAAAAATCAGAAACAAGTTTCTCCTTATTTGATTATTTGACGATAAAAAACTAGCATTCATGCAAAGAGTGCTTGCAAGACCCACAGACGCAGAAGCATAACTTAAAGGATTGCCAATTAATGTGTCCTAATGTGTGGCCTTCTGCAGAAGAGGGAGGGAGGTGCTCCATACAATCACACGAGAAATACACGTCTGATCGAGGAAGAAGAAACACATTCTAATCTATACAAGCTACTCATTCAAAGTAATTCATTGTTGCAGAGAAATGGAACTCCTTATTGAGTAAGATATTGTAAAAGCTAAAACATACTTTTGAGTAATTTCTGTGGCGATACGCAAGAAATGTTAAATCTGCCGATTCTTTGAAATGATCATCCATAAACTTGAGGTAGTCCCTCAACAGAGTATCGAGATCCATCCAAAGAGGGGAACCCAACATCTGTGGCAGAATGTTGTGTGAAACGGTTTCCAGCAAGATGTTCTTGACTTCCAAAGACTTGTACCTATGTATAAAGCAAGATGATTTTTAAAAATTGACCATGAAAGGAGTATTGTACGCGTTATTCAAGTGCAATAAAATTGAAGCTGCCTTGATTAAGAAATGAGTCGTTAACTCGTCAAGACCTTACCAGTCATATGCTAATGAAATGGCACCCAAGTGAGAATACAAATGCATTAATAAGATCTTGTAGTGCCAGACATGCCTACAAGCATAACAAATTCAAGTTATTTCCAGGTAAGAGCATCCAGACTTCGATTATCATACATTTCCCATGAAGACAACCAGTGGAATATTCAAATCATGCTTTGGTTACCCAAAAACTAAATGATTTAGTAACATAAATCTGTGCCTTAAATGTACATTTGCTTTCTTACATGTAACAAAAACATCAAGGACAAGCACATGGCTTCCAAGAGGAAGCAACAAACTTTTGAGCCTATGTGCTTCAACAGAAGGTGTAGCTTTGAGAAACTTAGAGCATTTCCATCTCCAGCAGCTAGAATTTAATTTGAAACTACGCTTCAGAGGCCGGTTATGATGAATTTATGAGAAATTTCTCAGATGCTGCTCTATAAAATCACATGGAGACAGATCCCAAAAAAAATTTCCAATCAGAAATTATCACATCGAGACATCTGAAGACATAACAGTCGGACAAAATGAGCGTAAAGAAAATTCGCAGCAGAAAAATGCTCCACCCCCTACAGCATACTGCAATCACGAGTATACTATATCTGTGGATCCAAGGAAGACTTCCATATTTTCTATGCATTAGGTACAAACAGCCTCCCACCCCCAAAAATGTCTAGTCAAAAGGATTATAAAAGCTAGTAGGGTGCTAGCTTTACTCAAACCTCTTCACTAAGAATAAGAAAACCCACACAAAGAATAGACATAAAGGCTACACCAACAGTGGGAAGGTGACCAATCCAAAGTTTACAGAGGACTTCACTGATCCACAGCTCAAACAAATTCTGCTTTTGGATGAGAGATGAATGACAAATGAGAGTTCATGATACAAACACTTTTGTCAATGCATAATATCTGTATTTACAAGGGATAATCCGTAATCATAAAATTGGTTTCTTCTTGGGAGTACCATGAAGTTGGATCTTGAGTAGAAATGGAAAACTTAATATGATTAGACTCACAAGGCTATTATGGTAGTTTCCACCAGCATTTTTTGCTAATTATCTCCAGATATATAAAAACTATTTCCACAAGCATTTTTCCTCTCACATTTTCTTGAATCAAAGGCCACTTTGACACTGCTCCTCACTAAATCAACCAATCTCTGTCTGACGCTTTGAAAAGGTAATTAAGCATGAATTTTGTATATCTTCATTTGAAAATCGAATAATCACCGATATGTCAGCAACAAATGCAAAACCATGTAGCAAGAAGCCAACACATAGTGGCTGTTGCTAATACATCCTGCCACTTCACCCTCTTCTCACATATGAATCAAGGTAAACCTGGCCTATACTTCTGAATTCATTCACAACCAAGGGTATGAAACCATTTTTCTTATACATAACGGCATATGCAAATTTAAACAAATTTACATGCAAGAAAGCTGAATAGTTTGCAACCAATTTGAAGACATAGCATGGCAAGAAAATAAAAAGCACATAAATTATACCGTCGAATGGTTAATCCAAACTCCAAAACCATAATTGCCTCCAGGATGAAGCCAAAATATTGTGTACGCCAGAATAACTATATCAAAAGGAAAAATTGCAGATGTTATTACTGGATTACATGAAAAAAATCACAAGTCACTGATATATGACCATCAAATCCAGTTAAAGATGACATACAATGGTATTTGTCAAGCAACTTAAAATGTACAGTTAACAAATGATATCTGCATCTGATCAAGCAACCATGTGCATTGTGACAGATTACAACTGAAGTTTTCCATGAGAAGATTTAGATATCTCATTGATCCCCTTAGCCAATAAATAGAGAATGCAGACAAAACATATTGCCACCCATTTTTCATTCAGACAGAAGACTAGACTAGCTTACAATCATCATCATTGAAACGCCATCTAGCCACGAAGATAAGTTAAACACACAGCTACCTAGCACACGAAAGATACATGATACTAAACATGCCAGCTCATCCAAAGAACCGTTTAGTGTTAGCTGCTGGCTAAAACTAAACATTTGTGGTTGGTCAACTTTATGTGACACTTGCAGTCTTAATAACTCTCTCAAATTCACTTAGTAGATTTGTACAGGCAGATAAGCAGAGAATCCAATAACCGGCATCTCAATGGTTGAAAAGACTAATATCTTGTCCCGGTCCCACCCATCTCAAATTTATTATCAGAGCAACTAGGTGTCACAAGTAGTTCCTCAACGGAGGTCATCCTAGATAGTTCCAATCAAATAAAATAATCTTGAATCTTGATCCCCATAATTTTCATTCTCGTATCTCTCTCTGTTAAGCAGATTATTGGACAAAGATAAAAGACAAAGCAAACGAGCACAATAAACTTAACAGCTAAGACCACAAGACAAAGATTCTGATTTCTGAAGTGTTTGCTTCTACAATGTATAAATAAAAATCTTATGCAATTGAGGACGGTGCACCCCTCATTCTTTAGTTTAATAAAGCAGAAAGAATTTTATAAGCAGCAATGAAATGAAATCTTTCATTTCTTAGTTGATTGAACATGTCAACCGAACATGCAGACCACCAAAATGGGTTAATTTGTTGACATAAAATACCTGAATTAACACATTACATGCCATCGTTAAAAGCTCTTCGCCATGCATGCTCTCTTGTGGATCCAAGTCCTTTGAAAGAGGAAGATTCATACAGAACATCTCTACCATCTTTACTGCAAGATCCTCGAGTCCTGGAAAGATCAGGTAAAGTTAGTATTACTGCTAATGGTTTGAATAAAATAACTCATCTGCAAAAAAATCTCCTGTATCAAGGCACTCATTAATCAACTGAGAAAGTGAAGAACTCAATAGTATGCTTGATGATATGTAACAAGTTCAGACTTTAATCCCATCACCGGATACACAACAAGAAATGAATATGCTCCATGGTATCAGTCTATAAAAGTTCTATAACATCGGCCACAAAATTTAGATAAGGGAATGCTGGAAAAAAAAGCAACATGACTAATCAAAAACATATAAAATGAGATTATGTTGGACGCACCACCCACAGTGAGCCCGTACATGTTTCCCAGAAATTGCTGAAACTTAAATATTGTAATTGACAGCCCCAATGCTTTCGCTGGCACTTGAGAAATTGTTGAAGAGCTTTCCATCAATTTCTTAAACAGCTCCATTTTTTTATCTGATGATAAGACTTGAACAAACACCTCGACATCAGAAGTGAAGCATGCTAAGTGGCCAAACCTGTCACAGAGACAAACAAAATGGCAGACAAGAAATAGCCACACCATAAGCAAACAAAATGTGTAGAATCCAAGACACATTTCTTTGAATCTTCTGACCTGATGATATTAACCAAAGAATTATTGATTATATTGAACTTCGCAGCACTTGTACTGTCTATAATCATCACACCAACAAAGCCATTCTAAAATGATACAAGGTAGCAATATACCTAAAAAAATATTGCATCAGATCCTCCATTAACTTTTGCTCATCTCCTTTGCCAAATAAGTGCTTTCTTCTTTCAATCTCCAGACTGGCAAGGTATGGGCATCTTACAATATCATTTCCAAGGTTCTCTTGCAACTTATGCACAAAAGTTGATGCTCTTGCTATACGAGAATCAAACTGCAAATCCAAGTCACATCATTTGATGCATGAACACTAGTTGAAGTTAGCAATTCAACCACACTAACAACCGTAAGAATAACAACAGTAATCCAGAAATCATTATTAAGAGGAGTGAGCAAGTACCACTTCATCTGTCAAGGGAGATGATCTGCAGTCTGCACATTTGATAGCATCAATTCTATTTTCAATGGTTTCACTGCTCCAGGTTGGGTCATCCTCCAGCAAACAGTCCAGATAATGTTGGAGACACTCCCAGTCATCAGGGCTGCCAGAATATACAAACAAGATCGACAGCTATAAGAATATCTAAGGAGGATAGCTTGCTAATGAGATTGATTTTTCCTTCACAATCATTTTCAATCAAATGAAATAAGAACTTCTGCTAAAAATGCTAGTAGACCAGGCCTCAGTTAAGCCATTAAAACCCATCTACATAGTCATGCAGTGTTTTTCTGATACGAGGAAAAGGAATAGAGCACTATTGGGAAAAAAAAAAGGGCTGCCAAAATTTAGACAAAAAAATCTAGGTGAAAAACCAGTCGATAGAAGTAACAGAGTATTCGACCAAAAAAAAAAAAAAGAAGTAGCAGAGTAAAAGAAGAAGTATTTAACTGCACCTAAATAAGTAAAGATCCATTCAGATTTATACATTATATCAACTATGATATGACAGACCACAACTTCAAGTTCAGAAACAGGTCTTTCAGTTATCAGGCAGAACTTGAGGACGAAAAGGAATAACACATTGCTGCTAGGTCAAACTTCAAGAAAAAGGCCAAACAAAAAGAAAAATCTTTGAGAAAATGGAAGAAAAAATCTTACAGAGTCAAAGAATACATTAAAGTCTGCAAGCAAGGATTTAATACTACAAGCAAATAAAACAACTCTCGATATATGCATGTACACAGCCACGGAGGCTTTCCCTTCTCGTGTGTAAATAGAAAACCGCAACTTTGTTACTGGAATTAAAGATACAGTGCCTTATTTAATATATACAGCAAATGCCAAACACTAATCCAAAGCTGAATTTACTGGGATGCGACAATTTAACTTGATATTGCCTCACATTCATACCATGATTCTAAGATCTTCTCATACACATCAGCTGCAGCTATATAGTCACCTGTCCGAGCAAGAAGTCTCCCCTGTCAACTTAAAGACAGTACGAGATGATAAGAAGGCAAATGAATAACACATAGGTGGTAAGCTCAATTGATGTTAGCAAGTTCTACAAAAACAGTGGAAGACCTTCTTCAAAGCATCAATTTGCATATATGATTTCAAGAGATTTAAATCTTTCCTCTTTCACCTCTATTCTCTCTATGTTCCAGCACTCATAAAGGAAAGTGGTTGAAAGAAAGATTCGGGGCAAAAAAACAAAGAATGAACCCAAGCAAAAAGCACCTTATGTGTAGGTAGATCTTGATCAGACTTAAAGCAATTCTTCATTTTGTTCACAGGTCTGAGTTTCTATCTAAGAAAGTGGCCGCAGAGAACCTGATTTTATGCCATGCCACATATAGATGAAGCATGCTAAATTATGCACTTAGAGCTCCTTTCCATCTCCCCTTTGCGGTGTGACACTACATTGGAATAAATTGGCTATATCAATTTCCTAGTATTCTCTCACCAACTTTTCTTCTCATACAGATTTCTCATCTGTGTGTCACCGACACGTGCACACACACACACACGCACAAAGCACAACAAAGCACCTAGGGACCACTGCAAAAAGCCTTGCTGTGCCGAAACACCAGCAGAGCAAATTTGTGCAACTTTCTCGATGAATGTGGCCAAGTGCGTTTTCAGGTGCCCTGTGGACACTCGTATCCAAGCCTCCAAGGAGTAAAGATATGCCTCTACTAACAAAGTTTGGGCCATCACGGTATGACTCTATCTCATGGAATGAATTTCTTTTAATCAATAAGACTTTCTTATGGAGAGAGGAACATAAAAAAATAAGTCTTTCAAATATTCTCAAAAATCGATGTGCAATGTTACATGAACTAGCAACATCACTATTTGGAAACTGGCCTCCTCCAAAAAGTTCGATTGTCCTTTCTCAGTAAAACCATAGTCAAGCATCTTATAAATTCCAAACTTCACATAGTTGAATAGGCCTAATTTCAGAGGTATATAAGAAAATTTTCGAAAACAGTAAGTGGAGGGGTTGTGGGGTTTAATTTCTTATCATTCTCATCATCCTGAAGCCACTTCACTCCACTATTTTAAGAAACCTTTAGTATATTTCATCAATATTATAGCCTTGTACTATAAAAAGCTCTACAAGAGGGAAGTTCAGGAGGTCAGAAAGCTGTCTAGAGTACCTGTATACGTAGCTTATCAACTTCAACTATCAGAAGTGATCCCAAATTTCCCGATAGAATTTCAAGAGCATGACCGAACTTATCTTGCTGTTCCAACAAAGAGATGTAGACCATAAGAGCTGCCATGAGATTAAAGTCAGTATTAGGGAAGTAAATACATATTCATGGTATGGCAGATAATTTCCTGGACCCGTAAAAAAATACCTTCAGGTTCATGCAAGCTGTGGGTGGCAACATGCTTCTTAAGCAAGCCCTCTGCTAACAGCAACAGCTTCTCTCCACCATTGCTGAAAAGAACCTGTATGAAGAGGTCCTCAATATACAGTCAGAAAGATGAGAATCATCCTAAACCCACACTTACAGATTATCTAAAGATTTTGATTTCAATAAAAAAAATATTATTTTAGAAGTACATTTGACTTTTTCTCTCTTCTTCTTCCCTTTTACGGCAGATCACCATCCCTCTTCTTTTTCTCTCACGGTGGAAAACTTCTTCTTCTCTTTCCCCTCCCTCTCATTTGGCTCCAAATTCTGGCTGCAGACTTCAACCGCCACTGACAAAAATCTGTAAGTTGGATTCTCGCAATTTTTGGATATGTTGTAGGTCAATGTCTTACGGTTCTAACCCAACTTGAATCGCCTCAATCCGAGGTCGTTTGACCCTTCAAATGTATTTTCTCGTATCAGTCGACGAAACTGTTTTCTGGGTGCCGAAATTCTGTTTTAGCTCTAATTGATTATATCGACCCGGCTGCCCCTAGATCTCATTTCCATGTCAAATATATGATTTCTAGTTCGTTTTGATGTCGGTTCAGCCCCTGAACAGCCCCGGTTTGGATTAAATCCACCGGAATCCGTCGTCGTTGTTGTGCTCCGCCGTGCGTCGCTAATCATCGCTGCTTCCAGCCGCTTTCTCAGCCCTGTTTCAGCTTCGTTTAGGTGAGTTCTACTTCTAAATCTTGAGTAGGGCATTGGATTATTCATGGATTGACTCTAGGATGTGATCCGAGGTAGATCGGTTTAGAAAATTTGACGGATTTGGCGATATTTATGGTGAATGGTTCTGTGTGAGGATATGCTGCGCTGTTCGCACTCGGTTTAAGGCTGATTATATTCTGTTTGAGCTGATTTTGTATCTAGAGGATGACTTGAGGTGGTTTAGACATTGAATTTTGAGCATTGGGATCAATTGGGGTGGAAACGGACCCAATTAATAAGTTGAGTCGCTAGTCGTGACACTTTGAGGGTTGTATATGGGTTGAAATTACATGCTTATGGGCTGGTCATGTAGAATTGTGGCCATAGATTGAGTCCCTATGAACCTTAAATGCGAGTTTTGGTTGACAAGGGCAGAGAAAGAGTAATTCTGGTGAATAATTGTGTGAGAGCCAAAGTGAATGGCTCAAAAACACAATTTGGGACAAGGATTTGATATGACTGTGTCTATGTTTATAGATCGCCTGAGTTGTAATGTTGTGAACTGTGCCTCGTAGTGTCTACATTGTCCATTCCTTTGAATTATGCCTGGTTGAATATCTTGCGAATTGTGAATTGCATGCTTAGGGTTCGATCTAAGAGTATCTGGTATCCTGAGCGAGATTTAGAGGATGAACTTGCTGAGCTGTTAGCTCACCCCTGTTGGGGATTATCTTTTCAGATGTGTAGGTTTAACACTGGATCGAACGATGTAGACGATGAGGCTAATGGAAGGCGGTGAGGAGCCAAGTCGATGGAAGGGTATGGAAGTGGTAAGCCTTGAGGTAGCGTTCTGGGGCGCTACAGCAAGTTTTGGTATCAGAGCGGGTTAGTGGAGTGATAAGGAGTGACGATTTAGAGCAAGGATAGCTCGACCAGGAGTGTATTCGAGGTTTGGAGCGATAGGGTGTTGATCTATGGGATCGTCAAATAGAGAGACCCTATGTGTCTATTAGTATTGAGCAAGTCTTGTTGCCGCATGAGTATGCCTCTGAGTGCTAGGCTTGAATCGTTTGATGCTGAGTGATTTGCAGTGATTCTGATAAGTTGAAGGTGCGACTGGACTTGAGGTGAGAACCTAAGCCCTGATTGTTATGTACTAGTGATAATTGTCTTGTGGCCGCTTGTTGGATGAGAACTTTATCGATCAATGTATAGGCTTGATGATCTTGTTCTGATGGAGCAGTATAGTGATCGATAATGTTAAGCCTAAGATAGGGCATGATGTAAACTGAGTAGTATGTGAGGAGCAGTGAGAACAAGCATGCATTGCATGTGTTGATTGCATCAAAATTTGAAGTTTAAGAAACGCACATGCATAGTTCATGACATTGTTTTGTTGGACTTGATAAACCGTCGCTTGGTATGGGACAAGCTGTACGGGATGCCTAAAAACCGTAGTGAGACATGGTATGGGACGTGTTGAACGGGATCTTCTTAGTAGGTGCCTGACTTGGGGACGAACCAGGCGAAAGCTGGTGGGCCTGTAACGACCGGTCTGACGAGGGCGGGGAGTGATCGCCGGAGCTAGAGAGAGCTCGGACAAGGTGCGGCTCCTGGCAGGCTTCTAAGATGGCGACGGGGGCAGGAATCAACCAAGTCACGCATTGAAAAGTGGGTCTAGGCGTTGTGCGAAGTCTGACTTTATTTTGAAAATATATTGCATTAAAGTTGATTTTCGAAAAAAAAAAATTTAGAAAATGCATAGCATTGCACATGAGGAATCGGAATGGTGGATGAAAGTTTGCGTGGATTGAGATGTCGTGATTTGAGGAATGCCTGAATGCCTTGTGGATGTTGGTGAAAGTCGAACAGTTGTTGTGTGCCTCCGTTGTGACCGGAGAGAGAGCCCTGCTGTATGATCAGGGTAGCCTTAGATATGATGAGACCCACATGAGCGAGTCGACGAGTGATCCGATCGCGCATGATGGGGGGGTGTGAATTATGGTCAAATGTTTTGAATGACCGTAACCAACAGAATCCTGGCATGCATGTGGTTCCGGCATCAAAATTGGCAAAATGACATATGTACAATCTGAGTGATAATGGATGATTTGCCTGAATGTATACTGACGTGGGTAAGTCCATTGAGTAGTGTCATGTGAATTGGACGAGTATGAGAAGGGAACTTGAGACGTTCCTGGAGTGATCATAAGCGAGTGGCCTAGTACTATCGCCAAAAGATTTTATGATCAATGAGGGGGTAACGACCCTAAGAA
>JAGVVM010019667.1:0-11205 GCA_019149425.1 Psidium friedrichsthalianum
GGCATATTACATACATTTCCAGGTTCTCTTGCAACTTATGTACAAAAAGTTGATGCTCTTGCTATACGAGAATCAAACTGCAAATCCAAGTCACATCATTTGATGCATGAACACTAGTTGAAGTTAGCAATTCAACCACACTAACAACCGTAAGAATAACAACAGTAATCCAGAAATCATTATTAAGAGGAGTGAGCAAGTACCACTTCATCTGTCAAGGGAGATGATCTGCAGTCTGCACATTTGATAGCATCAATTCTATTTTCAATGGTTTCACTGCTCCAGGTTGGGTCATCCTCCAGCAAACAGTCCAGATAATGTTGGAGACACTCCCAGTCATCAGGGCTGCCAGAATATACAAACAAGATCGACAGCTATAAGAATATCTAAGGAGGATAGCTTGCTAATGAGATTGATTTTTCCTTCACAATCATTTTCAATCAAATGAAATAAGAACTTCTGCTAAAAATGCTAGTAGACCAGGCCTCAGTTAAGCCATTAAAACCCATCTACATAGTCATGCAGTGTTTTTCTGATACGAGGAAAAGGAATAGAGCACTATTGGGAAAAAAAAAAAGGGCTGCCAAAATTTAGACAAAAAATCTAGGTGAAAAACCAGTCGATAGAAGTAACAGAGTATTCGACCAAAAAAAAAAAAAAGAAGTAGCAGAGTAAAAGAAGAAGTATTTAACTGCACCTAAATAAGTAAAGATCCATTCAGATTTATACATTATATCAACTATGATATGACAGACCACAACTTCAAGTTCAGAAACAGGTCTTTCAGTTATCAGGCAGAACTTGAGGACGAAAAGGAATAACACATTGCTGCTAGGTCAAACTTCAAGAAAAAGGCCAAACAAAAAGAAAATCTTTGAGAAAAATGGAACAAAAAATCTTACAGAGTCAAAGAATACATTAAAGTCTGCAAGCAAGGATTTAATACTACAAGCAAATAAAACAACTCTCGATATATGCATGTACACAGCCACGGAGGCTTTCCCTTCTCGTGTGTAAATAGAAAACCGCAACTTTGTTACTGGAATTAAAGATACAGTGCCTTATTTAATATATACAGCAAATGCCAAACACTAATCCAAAGCTGAATTTACTGGGATGCGACAATTTAACTTGATATTGCCTCACATTCATACCATGATTCTAAGATCTTCTCATACACATCAGCTGCAGCTATATAGTCACCTGTCCGAGCAAGAAGTCTCCCCTGTCAACTTAAAGACAGTACGAGATGATAAGAAGGCAAATGAATAACACATAGGTGGTAAGCTCAATTGATGTTAGCAAGTTCTACAAAAACAGTGAAAGACCTTCTTCAAAGCATCAATTTGCATATATGATTTCAAGAGATTTAAATCTTTCCTCTTCACCTCTATTCTCTCTATGTTCCAGCACTCATAAAGGAAAGTGGTTGAAAGAAAGATTCGGGGCAAAAAAACAAAGAATGAACCAAGCAAAAAGCACCTTATGTGTAGGTAGATCTTGATCAGACTTAAAGCAATTCTTCATTTTGTTCACAGGTCTGAGTTTCTATCTAAGAAAGTGGCCGCAGAGAACCTGATTTTATGCCATGCCACATATAGATGAAGCATGCTAAATTATGCACTTAGAGCTCCTTTCCATCTCCCCTTTGCGGTGTGACACTACATTGGAATAAATTGGCTATATCAATTTCCTAGTATTCTCTCACCAACTTTTCTTCTCATACAGATTTCTCATCTGTGTGTCACCGACACGTGCACACACACACACACGCACAAAGCACAACAAAGCACCTAGGGACCACTGCAAAAAGCCTTGCTGTGCCGAAACACCAGCAGAGCAAATTTGTGCAACTTTCTCGATGAATGTGGCCAAGTGCGTTTTCAGGTGCCCTGTGGACACTCGTATCCAAGCCTCCAAGGAGTAAAGATATGCCTCTACTAACAAAGTTTGGGCCATCACGGTATGACTCTATCTCATGGAATGAATTTCTTTAATCAATAAGACTTTCTTATGGAGAGAGGAACATAAAAAAATAAGTCTTTCAAATATTCTCAAAATCGATGTGCAATGTTACATGAACTAGCAACATCACTATTTGGAAACTGGCCTCCTCCAAAAAGTTCGATTGTCCTTTCTCAGTAAAACCATAGTCAAGCATCTTAAAAATTCAAACTTCACATAGTTGAATAGGCCTAATTTCAGAGGTATATAAGAAAATTTTCGAAAACAGTAAGTGGAGGGGTTGTGGGGTTTAATTTCTTATCATAAACAATATTAGATTTTCGAGATGAGAGACAAAAATGGAATCGCCTTGAAAGTTGAAAATTAGCTGATTGGTTTCGGAGTGCCGAGAAGGAAGGCAAAAAATTAGAAATTCTGTCGAGTCCGATTTGCTCTAGATTCAATGGTAGGGCGTGAGATGAATTTTAGCGAAGTCAGAAAATTTTCCGAGATCATCTCGAGTCATTTTCCTTCGCGATGAGCCAAAATAACACCGATTCAGTCCCAATCAGTCCCGTTTTGGCACGAATTTGAGGATGACTAGTCAAACTTGCTCTCCAAGTTTTCCAGATTGGATAAGCTTTGACCAACTTTTGGTCAAATCGATGAATAGTAAGTAGATATTTTGATTATTTAATTAATATTTTGATATTTTTAAATAAAAAAATTATTATTTTGGGAAGACCATTTGACTTTTTCTCTCTTCTTCTTCCCTTTTACGGCAGATCCCATCCCTCTTTCTTTTTCTCTCACGGTGGAAACACTTTCCTTCTTTTCTCCTCTCCCTCTCATTTGGCTCCAAATTCTGGCTGCAGACTTCAACCGGGCCACTGACAAAATCTGTAAGTTGGATTCTCGCTTTTTGGATAGTGTGTAGGTCAATGTCTTACGGTTCTAACCCAACTTGAATCGCCTCATCCGAGTCGTTTGACCCTTCAAATGTATTTTCTCGTATCAGGTCGACGAAACTGTTTTCTGGGTGCCGAAATTCTGTTTTAGCTCTAATTGTTTATATCGACCCCGGCTGCCCCTAGATCTCATTTCCATGTCAAATATATGATTTTCTAGTTCGTTTTGATGTCGGTTCAGCCCCTGAACAGCCCCGGTTTGGATTAAATCCACGGAATCGTCGTCGTTGTTGTGCTCCGCCGTCGTCGCTAATCATCGCTGCTTCGCCATTTCAGCCGCTTTCTCTCTCCTGTTTCAGCTTCGTTTAGGTGGAGTTCTACTTCTAAATCTTGAGTAGGGCATTGGATTATTCATGGATTGACTCTAGATGTGATCCGAGGTAGATCGGTTTAGGAAAATTTGACGGATTTGGCGAATTTATGGTGAATGGTTCTGTGTGAGGATATGCTGCGCTGTTCGCACTCGGTTTAAGGCTGATTATATTCCTGTTTGAGCTGATTTTGTATCTAGAGGATGACTTGAGGTGTTTTTAGACATTGAATTTTGAGCATTGGGATCAATTGGGGTGGAAACGGACCCATTTAATAAGTTGAGGTCGCTAGTCGTGACACTTTGAGGTTGTATATGGGTTGAAATTACATGCTATGGCTGGTCATGTAGAATTGTGGCCATAGATGAGTCCCTATGAACCTTAAAATGCGAGTTTGTTGGTTTACAAGGGCAGAGAAAGAGTAATTCTCTGTGATAATTGTGTGAGAGCCAAAGTGAATATGCTCAAAACACAATTTTGGGACAAGGAGTTGATATGACTGTGTCTATGTTTATAGATCGCCTGAGTTGTAATGTTGTGAACTGTGGCCTCGTAGTGTCTACATTGTCCATCCTTTGAATTATGCCTGGTTGAATATCTTGCGAATTGTGAATTGCATGCTTAGGTTCGATCTAAGAGTATCTGGTATCCTGAGCGAGATTTAGAGGATGAACTTGCTGAGCTGTTAGCTCACCCCTGTTGGGGATTATCTTTTCAGATGTGTAGGTTTAACACTGGATCGAACGATGTAGACGATGAGGCTAATGGAAGGCGTGAGGAGCCAGTCGATGGAAGGGTATGGAAGTGGTAAGCCTTGAGGTAGCGTTCTGGGGCGCTCTACAGCAAGTTTTTGTATCAGAGCGGGTTTAGTGGAGTGATAAGGAGTACGATTTAGAGCAAGGATAGCTCGACCAGGAGTGTATTCGAGGTTTGGAGCGATAAGGTGTTTGATCTATGGTCGTCAAATAGAGAGCCCTATGTGTCTATTGGTATTGAGCAAGTCTTGTTGCCGCATGAGATGCCTCTGAGGCTAGGCTGAATCGTTTGATGCTGAGTGATTGCAGTGATTCTGATAAGTTGAAGGTGCGACTGGACTTTAGGTGAGAACCTAAGCCCTAATTGTTATGTACTAGTGATAATTGTCTTGTGGCCGCTTGTTGGATGAGAACTTTATCGATCAATGTATAGGCTTGATGATCTTGTTCTGATGGAGCAGTATAGTGATCGATAATGTTAAGCCTAAGATAGGGATGATGTAAACGAGTAGTTGTGAGGAGCAGTGAGAACAAGCATGCATTGCATGTGTTGATTGCATCAAAATTTGAAGTTTAAGAAACGCACATGCTGTTCATGACATTGTTTTGTTGGACTTGATAAACCGTCGCTTGGTATGGGACAAGCTGTACGGGATGCCTAAAAATGTAGTGAGACATGGTATGGGACGTGTTGAACGGGATCTTCTTAGTAGGTGCCTGACTTGGGGACGAACCAGGCGAAAGCTGGTGGGCCTGTAACGACCCGTCTGACGAGCGGGGAGTGATCGCCGGAGCTAGAGAGAGCTCGGACAAGGTGCGGCTCCTGGCAGGCTTCTAGATGGCGACGGGGGCAGGAATGAACCAAGTCACGCATTGAAAAGTGGGTCTAGGCGTTGTGCGAAGTCTGACTTATTTGAAAATATATTGCATTAAGTTGATTTTCGAAAAAAAAAATTTTTATAAAAATGCATAGCATTGCACATGAGGAATCGGAATTGGTGGATGAAAGTTTAAGTGGATTGAGAGCGTGATTGAGGAATGCCTGAATGCCTTGTGGATGTTAGTGAAAGTCGAACATTTATTGTGTGCCTCCGTTGTGACCGGAGAGGGGCCTCTGTTGTGTGATCAGGGAGGGTTTGTGATGAGACCCACATGAGCGAGTCGACGAGTGATCTGATCGCGTCATGATGGGGTGTGAATTATGTGAAATGTGTTTGAATGACCGTAACCAACAGAATCCTGGCATGGCATGTGGTTTTGGCATCGTGAGAATGGCGAAATGACATATGTACACCTGAGTGATAAGGGATGATTGCCTGAATGTATACTGGACGTGGTAAGTCCATTGAGTGGTGTCATATGAATTGACGAGTGTGAGAAGCGAACTTGAAACGTTCATAGAGTGATCATGAGCGAGTGGCCTAGTAATATCGCCAAGTAGATTTATGATCAGTGAAGTGGGTACGATTCTGAGAATGGCTATACAGTTAAGTGAGATAATGCTATAAGGGTTTTGCTTTTGCTAAGAAGGAAGCAAAGGACAAGTTTCGAGGATGAAACTTTTTAAGGAGGAAGATTGTGACATCCCGAATTCGATGTCTGTAAGATAAAAAATATTAGATTTTCGAGAATTGAGAGACAAAATTTGGACATCGCCTTGAAAGGCGTGAAATTGCAGTCTGGTTCAAGTGTCTAGAGGAAGGGAAAATTGAAAATTGTATCATCTCGCCCCCGTCTTGTATTAGAATTCATGGCTAGAGAGAGTTAGTAATTTTAGCGAGGCTAGAAAATTGTTCGGTGAATTCCGAGTTATTTTCCGATCGCGATTGAGCCAAATCAGCACCGATCGAGCCTCGACGGTTCCTGAAATTTCACGAATTCCGAGAAATGTCTCGTCGATCATCTTTTTGACCAATATGACCAGCTGGACCGAAATTAATGGTGCCCAAGCTTATCAGTCCAAATTTCACTGATAGTCCAAAAATCAGTCAATTCGTTAACTTATGGTCACTTTCGGTGAATAGTGACCGGCAATAATTATTCCTCAGAGATAAGATCTGCTCTCTCTCCTCTCTTTTTTTTTTCTCTCTCACCAGAAAATTCTCTCCCTTTTCTCTCCTTTAAAATTCGGATCTCTCTCTCCCGCGGCCCAGTTTTCTGCAGCCAACTTCAATCGGCCGCCGACGGAAAATCGACCATTGGCTTAATCGTGATTTCGGGTATGTCTGATGCCGGAAACACGTATGAAATAAAATAAACAAGAACACACGATTTGATAACAGAGGAACAACCTTCTCTTAGTTTAATTACTGGAAAATATCAAAAAGTCTCTTTGGAATCCCTAAACAACCCTTTTATATGGTGTTAACCCTAATCTAAAAAAGGAAAACTCAAAGATAAAACAAACACACTAAACAGGAAAACTTTATCCGTGAAATTAAAAATACTGAAAATAATAAAAAATTGAAAAACCCATCTAAAACGTTCCCGAATCGCCGAAATTTATCGTTAGTCTAACCAAAGGCGATGAGTGTGATCAGAACGCCGTTTCTAGGTTAAACCGAACGAATTTGAGCTCCAAAGCTTTCCATTCGCCGATTTCCGCTTGAAAATTCTGCTTATCTGAGTAAAACGCCGGGATGAAAAAAAAAAAAAAAACACAAAAAAAAAATAACAAAAACAAAAAAAAAAAAAAAAAAAAAAACTTAAAAATAAAAAAAAGAAAAAAACAAAAAAAAAAAAAAACAAAAAAACAAAAAAAAACAAGGATGAAAAAAAAAAAAAAAAAAAAAAAAAAAACAAAACAAAAAAAAAAAAAAAACAAACAAAAAAAAAAAAAAAAAAAAAAAAAAAAAAAAACAAAAAAAAAAAAAAATCAAAAAAAAAAAAAAAAAAAAAAAAAAAGCCAAAAAAAAAAAAAAAAAACCGTTTCAAAAAAAAAAAAAAAAATGAGCTCCAAAGCCCCCCCACGCAAACTTCCGCTAAAAAATTCCTTTATCAAAAAAACTGCCGAAACCGGGTGCATCATCCTCCCCTGCTAGAAAAAAGATTCGCCCTCGAATCTGCTTCGTCTTCACTGACAGCAAGCTCCTCAAGTTCTGCTTTGTCTGTATAATAGGGCGATAAATCTGCTACATTAAAAGTTCCGGATACATTGTACTTACCCGGCAGCTCGATCTTATATGCATTATCATTGATCCGCTCGAGAACCCTGAATGGACCATCAGCTCTAGGGTGTAACTTGCCAAACCTGCCAGCGGGAAAGCGTTCCTTCCTGAGGTGAATCCACACGAGATCACCCTCCTTAAAGACCACTTTCTTTCGTCGCATATCCACCCTCTGCTTGTACTTCATGTTCTGCCTAGTAATCTTGTCATGAACTTCTGAATGCAGCTCCTTAATCTGTTTCGCATGTTCATCTGCATCAGAACTGAACTGCTTGTTATGGGCAATGGCGTGAGATCCAGAGGAGTAATTGGATTACGCCCATAGACTATCTCGAAAGGACTCTTGCCCGTTGTTCGATTCTGTGACCTGTTGTAAGCAAACTCTGCCTGAGGTAACACCAAATCCCACTGTCGCGGACTATCACCAACCAGACTTCGCAGCAAATTCCCCAAGCTTCGGTTGACAACTTCTGTTTGCCCATCGGTCTGGGGATGATGAGAGGAGCTAAATTGCAACTTGGTTCCCATATGCCTCCAAAGAGTGCGCCAAAAGTGACTCACAAACTTCACATCACGATCTGAGGTTATAGTTTTAGGAACCCCATGCAGCTTGACAACCTCCTGCAAAAATAAACGAGCAACCTGCGAAGCATCAAAGGTCTTGTGACAGGGAATAAAGTGTGCCATCTTCGAAAATCTGTCGACAACCACCATTATGGAATCTTTATTCCTCTGCGTCCTCGGCAACCCCAACACGAAGTCAAGGCTGACATCCTCCCATGGTGCAACTGGGACAGGTAAAGGCATGTACAAACCAGCATTAGTACCCTTTGTTTTGGCCACGTGACATACCCGGCACTTCTCCACAAAACGTGTCACATCACGCTCCATTCGAGGCCAGTAAAAGTGCTCACACAGCAAAGCCATCGTCTTTTCAACTCCAAAGTGCCCAGCTAGACCTCCTGCATGACTCTCAGTAATAATGGATTCCCTCAAAGAACACTGAGGAATACACAACCTGTTTCCCTTGAAAAGGAAACCATCCACCAACGAAAACTGCTGAAAAGACCCTGTTTGACACTTTCTCCAAACATCCCCAAAGTAAGGATCATCAATATATAACTCCTTAAAAGAGTCAAAGCCCAAAACTTTTACCTGCATTGTAGACAGCAAGGAATGTTTTCTGCTCAATGCATCTGCCACCTTGTTCATCACTCCTGCTTTATGCCTAATTGCAAAACTGAAAGCCTGAAGCAGTTCCACCCACTTCGCGTGCCTAGCGTTCAGTTTATGTTGCCCATTAATATACTTCAAGGCCTCGTGATCAGAGTACAAAACAAACTCCCTCGAAATAAGATAATGCCTCCAATGCTCCAAGCTCCTCACTATGGCATAGAATTCTTTATCATACGTTGAATACTTCTTCTTTGCTTCATTTAACTTCTCACTGAAAAACGCCACAGGCTTATTTTTCTGACTCAGCACGCCCCCAATACCAACGCCTGAGGCATCACAATGCACCTCAAAAACCTCACTAAAGTCAGGAAGCACCAAGACCGGGGCTTCAGTTATCTTCTTTTTCAACAACAGGAATGCCGCTTCCGCCTCTTTGGTCCAGACAAATCTACCCCCTTTCAGACAGTCCGTAAGAGGTGCAATAATAGTGCTGAAATCTCGAACAAACCTCCGATAAAAAGATGCTAACCCATGAAAGCTACGCACCTCATGAATATTCTTCGGAGTCTCCCAACTCGTAATGGCCTCAATCTTCATCGGGTCTACCTGAATGCCTTCCTTCGATACTATATATCCCAAAAAGGTCACATGATCAGTTAAAAAGTGACACTTCTTGAGATTGGCATATAACTTCTGCTCCCTCAAGGCCTCAAACACTTTTCGCAGATGCTGCAAGTGTGTCTCAATCGAAGCACTATAAACCAGAATATCATCAAAATAAACGACAACAAATTTGCCAATAAAAGAACGAAAAACCTGGTTCATCAGTCTCATAAAAGTGCTCGGCGCGTTAGACAACCCAAACGGCATCACCATCCATTCATACAGGCCATCTCTAGTCTTGAATGCCGTTTTCCACTCATCTCCAGGTCGCATTCTTATTTGATGATACCCGCTCCTCAAGTCTATCTTCGAAAAGACAGTAGCCCCATGTAACTGATCAATCAAGTCGTCAAATCGCGGAATAGGAAAACGATACTTGATTGTAATTTTATTGACAGCTCTGCTATCTATGCACATCCTCCACGTTCCATCTTTCTTAGGGACTAATAACGCCGGCACTGCACAAGGACTCATACTCTCCCTGACCGCGCCTTTCTCTAGCAACTCCTGCACTTGCCTCTGCAGCTCCTCATGCTCCCTAGGGCTCATCCTGTAAGCTGCTTTATTAGGAATAACAGCTCCAGGGATGAAGTCGATATGATGCTGAATGTCTCTCATGGGTGGCAACCCGGGCGGCAACTCCTCCGGTACGACATCAGCAAACTCCTCAAGCAAAGGCCAGGCTTGTGAAGGGATTTCAGGACCTTCAGAATTCTGCTCCACCACAACACAGCAAAAAGCTCAGGCGCGCGCACCGCCTCTTCCTGGAACTCCGATCTGGATAACAGATTATTCTTCACTTCCTTTCTCAAATCAGTAGGGCCCAGGGTAATAGTTCTACCATCCTTCTTAAAAGTGTAGGTATTTCTAAAACCATCATGCTGCGTTTTCCTGTCGAATTGCCACGGTCTCCCCAACAGGATATGACAGGCGTCCATGGGAATCACATCACACCACACCTCATCAGTATATTTCTTGCCAATCGAAAACTGCACAAGACACCTTTTACTCACTTTCATCTCGTTTCCCTTTTTGAGCCACGACAGTTTATATGGTTGAGGATGATCCTCCGTTTTCAGCCCAACCTCTCCACCATAGTAGTGGAAACTACGTTCTCGCAACTCCCTCCATCTATGATCACATTACATAGTTTTCCTCCACTAGTACACTTAGTATGAAAAATATTATGCCTAAGCCATGACTCATCTTCCTAACAGCCATATTTAAAACTCGTCGAACAACTAAAGACTCACCAGAATCTGCATAAATAATCTCGTCCGGCTCTGGATCCGCGTCCTCTGGCTCCCCATCAGGTTCATCATAAACTGACTCCTCGTCATAGACCGGATTCTCTACCAACGTCACAATCTGACGGTTCGGGCAATCAGCAGCAAAGTGTCCCAACCCCTGACACTTGAAGCAACGCTTAGCTGCAGCTCCTCCCCTGCTAGTTCCCGCGCTACTCTGCTCCCCTTTCAATGCAGGTTTAGAACTCGCCCCTAACTGCCGCTGGTGTCGAGTTGATTGCAGAACTCCCTCCCTTTCCTCGAAAGTCTTTACCAGACCATCGATTCTGAAATTTAGAGGCATTGCCCTTCCTCTTACATTGCGACTCCACCTTCAAGGCTAATCGGCACACATCCTCATACGTCCAATACTGCTGCAAGTGGACGACGTCAGAAATCTCCGTTCGTAGCCCGGCCAAGTACCGAGCAATAGTTTGTTCTTCTTCCTCATCCACGTCACAACGCATTCGTAACCGATCAAACTCCTCGGTATACTCCTCCACCGTTGAATCTCGTTGCCTAACGTTGTGATATTCAATAAACGCTTCTTGCCTGTAGTGATTAGGTAAGAACTTTCCCTGTAGCAACTTTCCATCTTATCCCAGCGTCTCACCTTCGATTTTCCTTCCCTAGCACGCTGTTTCTTAACGTGCTCCCACCAAATCGAAGCGTGTTTCCGTAATTTTATGGCTACCAGTTTCACCTTCTGTCCTCAGTTAGATCTTTGATATCGAAGACCCTCTCTACAGTGTGCAGCCAATCAATAAACTCATCAGGATGAGTCTTACCTTCAAACTCAGGAATCTCGATCTTCATCCCAAAATTCCGAGAAGGTGACCAATGCCAGGTCGCATCCCTCGATTTCGCCCCTGGTTCCGAACCCCGAAAGGGTTGACGTCTTCCTCCTCGTTCTTCGGATGCTCTTCTTCGAGATT
>JAGVVM010019668.1:0-16436 GCA_019149425.1 Psidium friedrichsthalianum
GGCTCGAGCACCCTGAATGGACCGTCAGCTCTGGGATGTAGTTTGCCAAACCTGCCAGTTGGGAAACGTTTCTTCCTGAGGTGGATCCACACTAGATCACCCTCCTTAAGACCACCCTTTTCGTCGCATATCCACTCGCTGTTTGTACTTCACGTTCTGCCTAGTGATCTTATCATGAATCTCTGATGCAATGCCTTTAATCGGTTGCATGCTGCTCATAAGCGTCAGAACTGAACTGCTTGTCAATGGCCAATGGAGTGAGATCCAGAGGAGAATTGGATTACGCCCATAGACTATCTCAAAAGGACTCTTGCCCGTTGTTCGATTCTGTGACCTGTTATAAGCAAATTCTACCTGAGGTAATATCAAGTCCCACTGCCGCGGACTATCACCAACTAGACTTCGCAGCAAGTTTCACAGGCTTCGGTTAACAACTTCTGTTTTCCCATCGGTCTGAGGATGATGAGAGGAGCTAAACTGCAACCTGGTTCCATATGCCTCCAAAGAGTGCGCCAAAAGTGGCTCACAAACTTCACATACGATATGAGGTTATAGTTTTAGGAACTCCATGCAGTTTGACAACCTCCTGCAAAAATAAACGAGCAACCTGCGAAGCATCAAAAGTCTTGTGACAGGGAATAAAGTGCGCCATCTTCGAAAATCTGTCGACAACCACCATTATGGAATCTTTATTCCGCTGCGTCCTCGGCAACCCCAACATGAAGTCAAGGCTGACATCCTCCCA
This sequence comes from Psidium friedrichsthalianum, assembly GCA_019149425.1. Classification (NCBI taxonomy): domain Eukaryota; kingdom Viridiplantae; phylum Streptophyta; class Magnoliopsida; order Myrtales; family Myrtaceae; genus Psidium; species Psidium friedrichsthalianum. The sequence continues at coordinate 746 of JAGVVM010019668.1, forward strand.
TGGTGCAATAGGGACAGGTAAGGGCATGTACAAACCAGCATTGGTACCCTTTGTTTTGGCCACGTGACATACTCGGCACCTCTCTACAAAACGCGCCACATCACGCTCCATGCGAGGCCAGTAAAAGTGCTCACACATCAAGGCCATCGTCTTATCAACTCCAAAGTGCCCAGCTAGACCTCCTGCATGACTCTCAGTAATAATAGATTCCCTCAAAGAACACTGAGGAATACACAACCTGTTTCCCTTGAAAAGGAATCCATCCACCAACAAAAACTGCTGAAAAGACCCTACTTGACACTTCCTCCAAATGTCTCCAAAGTAAGGATCATCAATATACAACTCCTTAAAAGAGTCAAAGCCCAGAACTCTTACCTGCATTGTAGACAGCAAGGAATGTTTTCTGCTCAATGCATCTGCCACCTTGTTCATCACTCCTGCCTTATGTTTTATCGCAAAACTGAAAGCTTGAAGCAGTTCTACCCACTTCGCATGTCTAGCATTCAGCTTATGTTGGCCATTAATATACTTCAAGGCCTCGTGGTCAGAGTACAAAACAAACTCCCTCGAAATAAGATAATGCCTCCAGTGCTCTAAACTCCTCACTATGGCATAAAATTCTTTATCATACGTGGAATACTTCTTCTTCGCTTCATTTAATTTCTCACTGAAAAACGCTACTGGTTTATTTCTCTGGCTCAGGACTCCCCCGATACCAACGCCTGAGGCGTCACAATGCACCTCAAAATCTCACTAAAATCAGGAAGCACCAAAACCGGGGCTTCAGTTACCTTCTTCTTCAACAATTGAAAGGCGGTTTCCGCCTCTTTGGTCCACACAAATCTACCTCCTTTCATACAATCCGTAAGAGGTGCTATAATTGTGCTGAAATCTCGAACAAACCTCCGATAAAAAGAGGCTAACCCATGAAAGCTACGTACCTCATGAATATTCTTCGGAGTCTCCCAACTCGTAATGGCCTCAATCTTGACAGGATCTACCCGAATGCCTTCCCTTGATACGATATATCCCAAAAAGGTCACATGATCAGTTAAAAAGTGACACTTCTTGAGATTAGCATACAGTTTCTGCTCCCTCAAGGCCCCAAACACCTCTCGTAGATGCTGCAAGTGTGTCTCCATCGAGGTACTATAAACCAGAATATCATCAAAATAAACGACAACAAATTTTCCAATAAAAGGACGAAAAACCTGATTCATCAGCCTCATAAAAGTGCTCGGCGCGTTAGACAATCCAAACGGCATCACCATCCACTCATACAGTCCATCTCTCGTTTTGAACGCCGTCTTCCACTCATCTCCAGGTCGCACTCTGATCTGATGATACCCGCTCCTCAAGTCTATCTTCGAAAAGATAGTCGCCCCATGCAACTGATCAATCAAGTCATCAAATCGCGGAATAGGAAAACGATACTTGATTGTAATTTTATTGACAGCTCTGCTATCTATGCACATCCTCCATGTCCCATCTTTCTTTGGGACTAACAAGGCCGGCACTGCACAAGGACTCATACTCTTCCTGACCGCGCCTTTCTCTAACAACTCCCGAACTTGCCTCTGCAGCTCCTCATGCTCCTTAGGACTCATCCTGTAAGCTGCTTTATTAGGGATAACAGCTCCAGGAACGAAGTCGATATGATGCTGGATGTCTCTCATGGGTGGCAATCCGGCCGGCAACTCCTCCGATACAACATCAGCAAACTCCTCAAGCAAAGGCCAAGCTTGGGAAGGGATTTCTGGACCCTCAGAATTCTGCTCCACTACTACAACAGCAAAAAGCTCAGGCGCGTGCACCGCCTCTTCTTGGAACTCTGATCTAGATAACAGACTATTTTTCACCTCCTTCCTCAAATCAGTAGGACCCAGGGTAATGGTTCGACCATCCTTCTTAAAAGTGTAAGTATTCCTAAACCCATCATGCTGCGTTTTCCTGCAAACTGCCACGGTCTCCCCAACAGAATATGACAAGCATCCATCGGGATCACATCACACCACACCTCGTCAACATATTTCATTCGATCGAAAACTTCACAAGGACACTTTTGCTAACTTTCATCTCGTTCCCTTTTTAAGCCACGACAGTTTATATGGTTGAGGATGATCCTCTGTTTTCAGCCCCAACTTTTCCACCATAACAGTGGAAACCACATTCTCGCAACTTCCTCCATCTATGATCATATTACACACTTTTCCTCCACTAGTACACTTAGTATGAAAAATATTATGCCTAAGCCATGATTCATCATCCGTAACAGCAACATTCAAAACTCGACGAACAACTAAGGACTCACCAGAATCTGCATAAATAATCTCGTCCTGCTCGGATCCGCGTCCTCTGGTTCCCCGTCGGGTTCATCATAAACTGGCTCCTCGTCATAGACCGGATTCTCTACAAACGTCACAATCTGACGGTTCGGGCAATCAGCAGCAAAGTGTCCTAACCCCTGACACTTGAAGCAACGCTTAGCTGCGGCTCCTCCCCTGCTAGATCCAGCATTACTCTGCTCCCCTTTGCATGTTGTAGGCTTGGAACCCGCACTTCTAACTGCTGCTGGTGTCGAGTTAGCCGAAGAACTCCCCGCCTTTCCTCGGAAGTCCTTGCTTGACCACCGATTCTGGAATTTGGAACCGCTGCCCTTCTCTTCAATTGTGACTCCACTTTCAAGGCTAATCGGCACACATCCTCATACGTCCAATACTGCTGCAAGTGGACGACATCAGAGATCTCGGTTCGTAGCCCGGCCAAGTACCGAGCAACAGTTTGTTCCTCCTCCTCATCCACATCACAACGCATTCGCAATCGATCAAACTCCTCGGTATACTCCTCCACCGTTGAATCTCGCTGCCTAACGTTATGATATTCAATAAACGCTTCCTACCTATAATGCGTAGGCAAAAATTTTCGTTGCAGCAACTTTTTCATCTTATCCCAGCGTCTCACCTTCGATTTTCCTTCCCTAGCACGCTATTTCTTAACATGCTCCCACCAGATCGAAGCGTGCTTCCGTAACTTGATAGCTACTAGTTTAACCTTTTGCTCCTCAGTCAAATCCTTAACATCAAATACCCTCTCTACTGTATGTAGCCAATCAATAAACTCATCAGGATGAGTCTTACCTTCAAACTCAGGAATCTCGATCTTCATCCCGATATTCCGAAAAGGTGAACGATGTCCAGGTCGCATCCCCCGATTTTGCCCCTGGTTCTGAACCTCAAAAGGATTCACGTCTTCCTCCTCGTCGTAGGATGTCGCATCAGATTCCTCTTCTTCGGATTGAACGCCCAACCCAACCTGCGCGAGTTGTCGTTCCAAATCCTGGATTCGCCGTCTCTGTTCCTCAATTTCCACGTCTCGTGGGTCTCTGTGACGCGGCTGTTCGTCTGCTTCAGGAACGACTCCACGCCCCCGGCCACCACGACCTCGCCGTCCACCACGACCACCACGATTCTGTTCAGCCATCGATTCAAAGCAACCTGTGCTCTGATACCAATTGATGCCGAAGCGCGTACGAAATTGGCCAAACAGGAAACTTGGAATGATAAACGAGGAACAATTCGTTCTCTCAATTCAATTTACTAAAAAATATCAAAGTCTGCCATTCTAAACATAAAAGAGCACCTTTTATATAAGGTGTTAACCCTAACCCTAGTAGGACTCTAAATAGCAAACCCACAAATTACAAAAGTGCCATGAGAAGTCAAAAGACCCAAAAATAATGAATAAAAAAATTGAAAAATCTAACTAAACAACTGCTAGTGCATCATAGCCACCTCCAAACCACTATGTGCACAACCGAAACAAATACACGTCCCGTCCTTTTTATGCACACTTTCTCTCGAAGTGTATATTCGCATATTCTCTCAACTTCTGTCTTATATTTTCATCGATAAGCTTGTGCTCACAAATGCAAATGCCTAAATAGCCATGCCTTGTGGATTTAAACAATACTTGGAATGTAAGAATTTTAAGGCATATTACATTAGATTGTATAATAATTAGATATGTATGACACAATATGTACAGCATTAAAAGTTAACAAACTCAGTGAAAGTTGTAATACTACATAGCTCGATAGAACATTTGTTTACTATCTATCCTTGATTGGATCAACTTCTCTATAACAAAGAACTATGGCAACTGGCTGCTCATAAAGAAGGAATATAACTGGTCTCATTCGGCCTCGAGTTACCTACAAAACTCAATTCCCCACTTAAGGTTAGGAAGTGGAAGATATTAAGCAGATCAATCCTCTTAAAACAACAAGGTGAGGAAGGTGTCTAGCTCTCCAGAATTAAGGAACTAAAAAAAGTTCCCAGCCGAAGAAATTCGTTCTCTCTTTTGGATTCAATTGAAGTTTTTTGGCGTGTCAACCATTTTCATAGGTTTGATCGAGGAAAACCAACTAAAAGAAAAATTCTTGACTTTTTTTTTGTCAAGACAATTCGGAAGCAGATTAGTATTGTTTGGATATTAGGGATTGGGTCACTCTAAACCACTTAAAAGGAGAAAACAGTGACATACCGATTACACGGCTGACATGGTGCAAACAACCATGTCTATCGCCCGTGAGGTAGCATCCCATCCAACTTCACGTTGGATGATAAAAACTCCCCCCTATGATTAGCTTGCGTCTGCAGTTATCACCACCATGTGATGCATTAGATGCACAAAATATTGCCTCCCGCGAAGGACAAATTGTTCTTGACCTTTTGACACAAGATGAGCGTTCGGTCCCATAAAAGAGGCTGTTCAATCAATGTAATAAGCCACAGATATTTGGGGTAGTGCATTAGGTAGTATAAAGGGACTCGATTAAAATCATTGTCAGTACCATCTTCCACCCAACCTGAGTACTACTTACTGTTAAAGTTAGGAGTTGGAGTAGTTTATCTGGGGTTTCGTGTAAACTCCTTAGCGCACAATTCACTTCCCATGCAATGAGAAATGGTTTAGATGGAGCTTGCCATAGGGGATGAGTGTTGGTTTATGAGGATTGGTATAAAGAAAAAAGGCGGTTACATGACGGGGGGAGGAGGCGTGGTGACCAGGAGGAGGTGAAATGCAACCTTAAATCTCCGTTTAGTTGGGAGAAATGCTCAACGTTGTTGCAATAGGATCGGGTGGGCTTTTGTGTCTGAAGTCCTGCCTTGTGTTTATACTGAAAAGTGAAATCTATTTGTCAAATTGAAGCCCACTTTTAACTTGTATCAAACTTTCATGTCACTTAAATTTTGGAGCATTCAGCTTCTGGTTGAATATTTCTTTCATTGGGGTGTCATTTGCTGTACTTGGTACCTGTGATCTCATGGCTTTAAGTGGAAAAAGAAGGCTTTAAATTAATCAATTCAAGATTCTGATTTGTGCTCTCCACCAAACAAAAGAAAATGCTCGTTTCTGTTTAAGTTGCACGCACTTAGCGATGGTATGATTAGTTTGACTAGAATCTTCTTCTCTGCTCCACTCTGATAAATGAAACAGACATTTTTAAACCAGAAGGCCACGCTAGAGTCTTCTTGCTCAGCTTCGGCGCAGCTGAAAGAGGAGATAGATTTGAACTCGAAAGTCACAGACGTAGTGACTCCAATGTCAAATCATCTTGCACAGCCTGGAGTTGATGCTACACAATTCAATGCCACTGGGAATGAAACTTCTGATGTGGTTGGTTCAGTGGAGACAGGTGTTCAGTCTGAGAAACCTGACAGCTTTCGAAAGCAAAATATCGCCTCTTCTAAGTTTAATGATGGGTGTAGGGGTGGTAAACCTGTTCACAACTGTTATTGTGAAGATACTTGCAACAGTAGCGACAGGAAAACCTTTCATGGTTGTTCAAAGGTCCATGAGAACATTACGGGAGCTGGTGCCTTGCGCTATGCTCTTCACCTCCGTTTTCTTTGCCCTTTTCCTAAGAAGAGTACTAGGTCAATTGTACCAACAGAAAAGCCAGATAGGGAAAGGAGATTCTATTTATACAATGACATGAGGGTTGTATTCCCTCAACGACATTTGGATGCTGAGGAAGGCAAGGTATGATCTGTTGGAGGTTATTGGTTTTGAGAGAGAAGATGAAGAGTTTGAGAGAAGATGACTTTTGGGTTGCTTGAAGTATTATATCAAGAGACATCAAGTTTGGAATGCTCAACAGTGTTACCTCCAGCGTAGGAAACCCTAGAGTTTATATGCGAATTATTGGGCTCCAGCCCATAAATACGCTTTCACCTATTGGGCTTGTATGTGAACATATTATTTGGATTATATATTAATAATATATCCAACAATCTCCTCCTATGTTCACCATACAGCACAATCCAATAAGGTAATCAGTGTAATGTTCAAACAAATATGAATCATCCACATTCGATCCAAGACAATCAACTCAGATTCAAACTCCATCATCATTTGCAATCCAAATGAGTGAACCATCCTTATCATGAATCTGTTCTGAGATTAGCATACCCAAAATACTTATGCATAACAGTCAAGTATAAGTAGGCTAGTCAAAATAGTCCAAGGCCTTACAAATACATGAAACAAGTATAATAATATTCACAAAATAGAGATAGCAAAAGGCAAGTCTCAAGTAAGTGGACTCCATCAAAATGGACAATAGCAGGTGAACTGTCAAGTCCCCACACACTCTAAATGATATATATTTATTCATCAAGTAGATCATCCTGGTCAGGATCCCACTCATTAAGCTCTCCTCCATCTCTGTCATCCTCTGTAGAATGTCAAATATGAATTTCATATTATTATGAATTCAATCATTTGAATAATCTACTAAAAGTGTCTAGTTCTACTAAAAGAACTTAGCATCATAACATCAGGCAGTGAATAACACATATAATGTCATAAAACATTAAGCCGGTTTCATAAATTATGAACAAGAGCGACAGACTTCTTATGCAGACAGCTATTTCTATGTTTCAATTTGGAATGTCGCAATTACTAAATTCTTAAAGTCAAATAATCTAGCATCAAGTCTGGAATGAGATCATTTAACCAAGAAAAGGACAATCTAACCTAGTCGGATTGTATCATCAAGTTTGGAATGACACAAGCTTTCAGGTAGAACTTTGAACTAGGTTAAAGTTATCTTCATCAAGTTTGGAATGAGACAACTTCCCATTTTCAAATGAGTCAACAACCATGAACATCGATGAAACATATAAATTGTGCTTGATCGACAAAGGAAGATTCGATAATTCAAAACATACAATTAGAAGGTGAGTAAATGGTAATTAAGACTAGTCTTACAAAGTCTTTAACCCCATTTCCCCCACTGTTTTGAATAATCAATCTTTGGGCATACCTTTTGTGAGAGTATCGGCTATGTTATCTTCGATCTCACATCGATCAAGGTGATAACTCCTTGTTCTCTCAAATAATTCAACAACGCATGTCTCAGTCTCACATGTCTTCTCTTTAAATTAAAGAGAGCATTTTTGACGACTTGGATAGCGCTATCCAAGTCGTCAAAAATGCTCTCTTTAATTTAAAGAGAAGACATGTGAGACTGAGACATGCGTTGTTGAATTATTTGAGAGAACAAGGAGTTATCACCTTGATCGATGTGAGATCGAAGGATAACATAGCCGATACTCTCACAAAAGGTATGCCCAAAGATTGATTATTCAAAACAGTGGGGGAAATGGGGTTAAAGACTTTGTAAGACTAGTCTTAATTACCATTTACTCACCTTCTAATTGTATGTTTTGAATTATCGAATCTTCCTTTGTCGATCAAGCACAATTTATATGTTTCATCGATGTTCATGGTTGTTGACTCATTTGAAAATGGGAAGTTGTCTCATTCCAAACTTGATGAAGATAACTTTAACCTAGTTCAAAGTTCTACCTGAAAGCTTGTGTCATTCCAAACTTGATGATACAATCCGACTAGGTTAGATTGTCCTTTTCTTGGTTAAATGATCTCATTCCAGACTTGATGCTAGATTATTTGACTTTAAGGAATTTAGTAATTGCGACATTCCAAATTGAAACATAGAAATAGCTGTCTGCATAAGAAGTCTGTCGCTCTTGTTCATAATTTATGAAACCGGCTTAATGTTTATGACATTATATGTGTTATTCACTGCCTGATGTTATGATGCTAAGTTCTTTTAGTAGAACTAGACACTTTTAGTAGATTATTCAAATGATTGAATTCATAATAATATGAAATTCATATTTGACATTCTACAGAGGATGACAGAGATGGAGGAGAGCTTAATGAGTGGGATCCTGACCAGGATGATCTACTTGATGAATAAATATATATCATTTAGAGTGTGTGGGACTTGACAGTTCACCTGCTATTGTCCATTTTGATGGAGTCCACTTACTTGAGACTTGCCTTTTGCTATCTCTATTTTGTGAATATTATTATACTTGTTTCATGTATTTGTAAGGCCTTGGACTATTTTGACTAGCCTACTTATACTTGACTGTTATGCATAAGTATTTTGGGTATGCTAATCTCAGAACAGATTCATGATAAGGATGGTTCACTCATTTGGATTGCAAATGATGATGGAGTTTGAATCTGAGTTGATTGTCTTGGATCGAATGTGGATGATTCATATTTGTTTGAACATTTACACTGATTACCTTATTGGATTGTGCTGTATGGTGAACATAGGAGGAGATTGTTGGATATATTATTAATATATATAATCCAAATAATATGTTCACATACAAGCCCAATAGGTGAAAGCGTATTTATGGGCTGGAGCCCAATAATTCGCATTATAAACTCTAGGGTTTCCTACGCTGGAGGTAACACTGTTGAGCATTCCAAACTTGATGTCTCTTGATATAATACTTCAAGCAACCCAAAAGTCATCTTCTCTCAAACTCTTCATCTTCTCTCTCAAAACCAATAACTCCAACAGATCATACCTTGCCTTCCTCAGCATCCAAATGTCGTTGAGGGAATACAACCCTCATGTCATTGTATAAATAGAATCTCCTTTCCCTATCTGGCTTTTCTGTTGGTACAATTGACCTAGTACTCTTCTTAGGAAAAGGGCAAAGAAAACGGAGGTGAAGAGCATAGCGCAAGGCACCAGCTCCCGTAATGTTCTCATGGACCTTTGAACAACCATGAAAGGTTTTCCTGTCGCTACTGTTGCAAGTATCTTCACAATAACAGTTGTGAACAGGTTTACCACCCCTACACCCATCATTAAACTTAGAAGAGGCGATATTTTGCTTCGAAAGCTGTCAGGTTTCTCAGACTGAACACCTGTCTCCACTGAACCAACCACATCAGAAGTTCATTCCCAGTGGCATGAATTGTGTAGCATCAACTCCAGGCTGTGCAAGATGATTTGACATTGGAGTCACTACGTCTGTGACTTTCGAGTTCAAATCTATCTCCTCTTTCAGCTGCGCCGAAGCTGAGCAAGAAGACTCTAGCGTGGCCTTCTGGTTTAAAAATGTCTGTTTCATTTATCAGAGTGGAGCAGAGAAGAAGATTCTAGTCAAACTAATCATACCATCGCTAAGTGCGTGCAACTTAAACAGAAACGAGCATTTCTTTTGTTTGGTGGAGAGCACAAATCAGAATCTTGAATTGATTAATTTAAAGCCTTCTTTTTCCACTTAAAGCCATGAGATCACAGGTACCAAGTACAGCAAATGACACCCCAATGAAAGAAATATTCAACCAGAAGCTGAATGCTCCAAAATTTAAGTGACATGAAAGTTTGATACAAGTTAAAAGTGGGCTTCAATTTGACAAATAGATTTCACTTTTCAGTATAAACACAAGGCAGGACTTCAGACACAAAAGCCCACCCGATCCTATTGCAACAACGTTGAGCATTTCTCCCAACTAAACGGAGATTTAAGGTTGCATTTCACCTCCTCCTGGTCACCACGCCTCCTCCCCCGTCATGTAACCGCCTTTTTTCTTTATACCAATCCTCATAAACCAACACTCATCCCCTATGGCAAGCTCCATCTAAACCATTTCTCATTGCATGGGAAGTGAATTGTGCGCTAAGGAGTTTACACGAAACCCCAGATAAACTACTCCAACTCCTAACTTTAAAGTAAGTAGTACTCAGGTTGGGTGGAAGATGGTACTGACAATGATTTAATCGAGTCCCTTTATACTACCTAATGCACTACCCCAAATATCTGTGGCTTATTACATTGATTGAACAGCCTCTTTTAGGACCGAACGCTCATCTTGTGTCAAAAGGTCAAGAACAATTTGTCCTTCGCGGGAGGCAATATTTTGTGCATCTAATGCATCACATGGTGGTGATAACTGCAGACGCAAGCTAATCATAGGGGGGAGTTTTTATCATCCAACGTGAAGTTGGATGGGATGCTACCTCACGGGCGATAGACATGGTTGTTTGCACCATGTCAGCCGTGTAATCGGTATGTCACTGTTTTCTCCTTTTAAGTGGTTTAGAGTGACCCAATCCCTAATATCCCAAACAATACTAATCTGCTTCCGAATTGTCTTGACAAAAAAAAAGTCAAGAATTTTTCTTTTAGTTGGTTTTCCCTCGATCAAAACCTATGAAAATGGTTGACACGCCAAAAAACTTCAATTGAATCCAAAAGAGAGAACGAATTTCTTCGGCTGGGAACTTTTTTTAGTCCTTAATTCTGGAGAGCTAGACACCTTCCTCACCTTGTTGTTTTAAGAGGATTGATCTGCTTAATATCTTCCACTTCCTAACCTTAAGTGGGGAATTGAGTTTTGTAGGTAACTCGAGGCCGAATGAGACCAGTTATATTCCTTCTTTATGAGCAGCCAGTTGCCATAGTTCTTTGTTATAGAGAAGTTGATCCAATCAAGGATAGATAGTAAACAAATGTTCTATCGAGCTATGTAGTATTACAACTTTCACTGAGTTTGTTAACTTTTAATGCTGTACATATTGTGTCATACATATCTAATTATTATACAATCTAATGTAATATGCCTTAAAATTCTTACATTCCAAGTATTGTTTAAATCCACAAGGCATGGCTATTTAGGCATTTGCATTTGTGAGCACAAGCTTATCGATGAAAATATAAGACAGAAGTTGAGAGAATATGCGAATATACACTTCGAGAGAAAGTGTGCATAAAAAGGACGGGACGTGTATTTGTTTCGGTTGTGCACATAGTGGTTTGGAGGTGGCTATGATGCACTAGCAGTTGTTTAGTTAGATTTTTCAATTTTTTATTCATTATTTTTGGGTCTTTTGACTTCTCATGGCACTTTTGTAATTTGTGGGTTTGCTATTTAGAGTCCTACTAGGGTTAGGGTTAACACCTTATATAAAAGGTGCTCTTTTATGTTTAGAATGGCAGACTTTGATATTTTTTAGTAAATTGAATTGAGAGAACGAATTGTTCCTCGTTTATCATTCCAAGTTTCCTGTTTGGCCAATTTCGTACGCGCTTCGGCATCAATTGGTATCAGAGCACAGGTTGCTTTGAATCGATGGCTGAACAGAATCGTGGTGGTCGTGGTGGACGGCGAGGTCGTGGTGGCCGGGGGCGTGGAGTCGTTCCTGAAGCAGACGAACAGCCGCGTCACAGAGACCCACGAGACGTGGAAATTGAGGAACAGAGACGGCGAATCCAGGATTTGGAACGACAACTCGCGCAGGTTGGGTTGGGCGTTCAATCCGAAGAAGAGGAATCTGATGCGACATCCTACGACGAGGAGGAAGACGTGAATCCTTTTGAGGTTCAGAACCAGGGGCAAAATCGGGGGATGCGACCTGGACATCGTTCACCTTTTCGAATATCGGGATGAAGATCGAGATTCCTGAGTTTGAAGGTAAGACTCATCCTGATGAGTTTATTGATTGGCTACATACAGTAGAGAGGGTATTTGATGTTAAGGATTTGACTGAGGAGCAAAAGGTTAAACTAGTAGCTATCAAGTTACGGAAGCACGCTTCGATCTGGTGGGAGCATGTTAAGAAATAGCGTGCTAGGGAAGGAAAATCGAAGGTGAACGCTGGGATAAGATGAAAAAGTTGCTGCAACGAAAATTTTTGCCTACGCATTATAGGTAGGAAGCGTTTATTGAATATCATAACGTTAGGCAGCGAGATTCAACGGTGGAGGAGTATACCGAGGAGTTTGATCGATTGCGAATGCGTTGTGATGTGGATGAGGAGGAGGAACAAACTGTTGCTCGGTACTTGGCCGGGCTACGAACGAGATCTCTGATGTCGTCCACTTGCAGCAGTATTGGACGTATGAGGATGTGTGCCAATTAGCCTTGAAAGTGGAGTCACAATTGAAGAGAAAGGCAGCGGTTCCAAATTCCAGAATCGGTGGTCAAGCAAAGACTTCCGAGGAAAGGCGGGGAGTTCTTCGGCTAACTCGACACCAGCAGCAGTTAGAAGTGCGGGTTCCAAGCCTACAACATGCAAAGGGGAGCAGAGTAATGCTGGATCTAGTAGGGGAGGAGCCGCAGCTAAGCGTTGCTTCAAGTGTCAGGGGTTAGGACACTTTGCTGCTGATTGCCCGAACCGTCAGATTGTGACGTTTGTAGATAATCCGGTCTTTGACGAGGAGCCAGTTTAGATGAACCCGACGGGGAACCAAGGACGCGGATCCGAGCAGGACGAGATTATTTATGCAGATTCTGGTGAGTTCTTAGTTGTTCGTCGAGTTTTGAATGTTGCTGTTACGGATGATGACTCATGGCTTAGGCATAATATTTTTCATACTAAGTGTACTAGTGGAGGAAAAGTGTGTAGTATGATAATAAATGGAGGAAGTTGCGAGAATGTGGTGTCTACTACCATGGTAGAGAAGTTGGGGCTGAAAACGAGGATCATCCTCAACCATACAAGCTGTCGTGGCTTAGGAAAGGGAATGAGGTGAAAGTTAGTAAAAGGTTCTTGTGAGTTTTCGATCGGAATGAAATATGTTGACGAGGTGTGGTGTGACGTGGTCCCGATGGATGCTTGTCATATTCTATTGGGGAGGCCGTGGCAGTTTGATAGGAAAACACAGCATGATGGGTTTAGGAATACTTACACTTTTAAGAAGGATGGTCGAACCATTACCCTGGGTCCTACTGATTTGAGGAAGGAGGTGAAAAATAGTCTGTTATCTAGATCAGAGTTCCAAGAAGAGGCGGTGCACGCGCTTGAGCTTTTTGCTATTGTAGTAGTGGAGCAGAATTCTGAGGGTCCAGAAATCCCTTCCCAAGCTTGGCCTTTGCTTGAGGAGTTTGCTGATGTTGTATCGGAGGAGTTGCCGGCCGGATTGCCACCCATGAGAGACATCCAGCATCATATCGACTTGTTCCTGGAGCTATTATCCCTAATAAAGCAGCTTACAGGATGAGTCCTAAGGAGCATGAGGAGCTGCAGAGGCAAGTTCGGGAGTTGTTAGAGAAAGGCCGCGGTCAGGAAGAGTATGAGTCCTTGTGCAGTGCCGGCCTTGTTAGTCCCAAAGAAAGATGGGACATGGAGGATGTGCATAGATAGCAGAGCTGTCAATAAAATTACAATCAAGTATCGTTTTCCTATTCCGCGATTTGATGACTTGATTGATCAGTTGCATGGGGCGACTATCTTTTCGAAGATAGACTTGAGGAGCGGGTATCATCAGATTAGAGTGCGACCTGGAGATGAGTGGAAGACGGCGTTCAAAACGAGAGATGGACTGTATGAGTGGATGGTGATGCCGTTTGGATTGTCTAACGCGCCGAGCACTTTTATGAGGCTGATGAATCAGGTTTTTCGTCCTTTTATTGGAAATTTGTTGTCGTTTATTTTGATGATATTCTGGTTTATAGTACCTCGATGGAGACACACTTGCAGCATCTACGAGAGGTGTTTGGGGCCTTGAGGGAGCAGAAACTATATGCTAATCTCAAGAAGTGTCACTTTTTAACTGATCATGTGACCTTTTTGGGATATATCGTATCAAGGGAAGGCATTCGGGTAGATCCTGTCAAGATTGAGGCTATTACAAGTTGGGAGACTCCGAAGAATATTCATGAGGTACGTAGCTTTCATGGGTTAGCTCTTTTTTATCGGAGGTTTGTTCGAGATTTCAGCACAATTATAGCACCTCTTACGGATTGTATGAAAGGAGGTAGATTTATGTGGACCAAAGAGGCGGAAACCGCCTTTCAATTATTGAAGAAGAAAGGTAACTGAAGCCCCGGTTTTGGTGCTTCCTGATTTTAGTGAGGTTTTTGAGGTGCATTGTGACGCCTCAGGCGTTGGTATCGGGGGAGTCCTGAGCCAGAGAAAAAACCAGTAGCGTTTTTCAGTGAGAAATTAAATGAAGCGAAGAAGAAGTATTCCACGTATGATAAAGAATTTTATGCCATAGTGAGGAGTTTAGAGCACTGGAGGCATTATCTTATTTCGAGGGAGTTTGTTTTGTACTATGACCACGAGGCCTTGAAGTATATTAATGCCAACATAAGCTGAATGCTAGACATGCGAAGTGGGTAGAACTGCTTCAAGCTTTCAGTTTTGCGATAAAACATAAGGCAGGAGTGATGAACAAGGTGGCAGATGCATTGAGCAGAAAACATTCCTTATGTCTACAATGCAGGTAAGAGTTCTGGGCTTTGACTCTTTTAAGGAGTTGTATATTGATGATCCTTACTTTGGAGACATTTGGAGGAAGTGTCAAGTAGGGTCTTTTCAGCATTTTTGTTGGTGGATGGATTCCTTTTCAAGGGAAACAGGTTGTGTATTCCTCAGTGTTCTTTGAGGGAATCTATTATTACTGAGAGTCATGCAGGAGGTCTAGCTGGGCACTTTGGAGTTGATAAGACGATGGCCTTGATGTGTGAGCACTTTTACTGGCTCGCATGGAGCGTGATGTGGCGCGTTTTTGTAGAGAGGTGCCGAGTATGTCATGTGGCCAAAACAAAGGGTACCAATGCTGGTTTGTACATGCCCTTACCTGTCCCTATTGCACCATGGGAGGATGTCAGCCTTGACTCATGTTGGGGTTGCCGAGGACGCAGCGGAATAAAGATTCCATAATGGTGGTTGTCGACAGATTTTCGAAGATGGCGCACTTTATTCCCTGTCACAAGACTTTTGATGCTTCGCAGGTTGCTCGTTTATTTTTGCAGGAGGTGTCAAACTGCATGGAGTTCTTAAAACTATAACCTCATATCGTGATGTGAAGTTTGTGAGCCACTTTTGGCGCACTCTTTGGAGGCATATGGGAACCAGGTTGCAGTTTAGCTCCTCTCATCATCCTCAGACCGATGGGAAAACAGAAGTTGTTAACCGAAGCCTGTGAAACTTGCTGCGAAGTCTAGTTGGTGATAGTCCGCGGCAGTGGGACTTGATATTACCTCAGGTAGAATTTGCTTATAACAGGTCACAGAATCGAACAACGGGCAAGAGTCCTTTGAGATAGTCTAGGGCGTAATCCAATTATCCTCTGGATCTCACTCCATTGGCCATTGACAAGCAGTTCAGTTCTGACGCTTATGAGCATGCAAGACAGATTAAGGAGTTGCATTCAGAGATTCATGATAAGATCCACTAGGCAGAACGTGAAGTACAAACAGCGAGTGGATATGCGACGGAAAAGGGTGGTCTTTAAGGAGGGTGATCTAGTGTGGATCCACCTCAGGAAGAAACGTTTCCCAACTGGCAGTTTGGCAAACTACATCCCAGAGCTGACGGTCCATTCAGGTGTGCTCGAGG
>JAGVVM010019669.1:0-12263 GCA_019149425.1 Psidium friedrichsthalianum
TGCATTATAGATCTTGGCCCCTGAGTCCCACTTCCAAGTGTTGATTCTCTTTTATAAATCCTTGATTTTCTTGTTCAGATTCTATGTGTTTTTGAATTATTTTAATCAAGTTAAATTTTAGTGTTTAATTATGCGTCCTTTCTCTTCCCTACAGAGAATGATCTATCTTCTCGTTATGTTTCACGAGTAATTCTGTTTTCATTTGTTCAGATATTTAGCATGGGACATTAATAATGATACCTGATACCCGCGTCGCATTGATCTTCTCTTGCATTGAACAATTTCTATTTGTTATTCACGACATATAAATAAAACATGTCGGGATCAATCGGATCCAACCCGACCCGACTAAAGTTGCAACTCCCATATGTTACATCAAATCAAGACCAATTCTTAGATTTCATTTGTTTCACGAAATGAATGCTTTTTGAAAAACATTTTTTTAATTTTAAAAAATTATTGCTTGTATTGCCTACAACATTTAATAAAAATTTCTCATCATCCAAGAAATATTTAGATATAATTATGTCGACATTAATGTTTTTTTATGACTAATTATTTTTCAAGTGATATAAGCGATCATTTTTAAAAATTAACTTTTAAATCATTCATTTTTTAACGAATAATGGAGACTTATTTCTTTTTCATGAGTTTAACTGGCATAAAAACATAATTTTTTTAATCATTCAATGGGGAAAGTGCACGTTTGAAAATGTAAAAGTAAGTACAATATATTTCATTTTCGTATCAAAATGAAAATTTGATTTCTCATATTATCGCGAATAGATTATGTTTAAGAATTATTTTTTAAATCATCACTTTTATGAAATAAATGGAGACTTATTCTTTTATGAGGTTGTGGCCAAACATAATGTTATTTTTTAAATCCTCAAGGGAACGTGCCATTTTCATAACATGTAAAAGTAAAGTACATTATTATTTAATTTCGTAATCGCAATTGAAATTGAATACTATTACCGAAATGGATATATACTTTTATGCAATGCGGTAGTGCAAATAGTTTTTGCCACAGACAATCTTAGACTGAAAAACATTTAGTATATTTTAGGATTAATTTGCTACCTGATGCCCCGTTGTGGCAATTTTTACCGATAAGCAGAGATTTATTATTATTTTTATGTATTTTCGGAGATTTCTTTTTAGTGGTTTTTTGTAATATTCGTGTTTCCTTTTTTAGATTAGGGTTAACGCCATATAAAAGGGGTGTTTAGGGATTCTCAAGGCAGACTTTGATATATTTTTTTAGTAAATTGAATTGAGAGAACGAATTGTTCCTCTTTTATCATTCCGAGTTTCCTGTTTGGCCAATTTCGTACGCGCTTCGGCATCAATTGGTATCAGAGCACAGGTTGCTTTGAATCGATGGCTGAACAGAATCGTGTGGTCGTGGTGGACGGCGAGGTCGTGGTGGCCGGGGCGTGGAGTCGTTCCTGAAGCAGACGAACAGCCGCGTCAAAGAGACCCACGAGACGTGGAAATTGAGGAACAGAGACGGCGAATCCAGGATTTGGAACGACAACTCGCGCAGGTTGGGTTGGGCGTTCAATCCGAAGAAGAGGAATCTGATGCGACATCCTACGACGAGGAGGAAGACGTGAACCCTTTTGGGGTTCGGAACCAGGGGCGAAATCGGGGGATGCGACCTGGACATCGTTCACCTTTTCGGTAGGGCTAAGCTAGGGCTTCCAAAGTTGATTTTGTAATTTCTCATTTTTTTGATTTTTTATGAATTTTCGAAAATAAAATGCAAAAATACCGAAAATATGAAAAATTATTTTTTGCTCAAAATTGAGTTCCTGGGCTAGGCCGAAGGTCCCCAAAGCTGATTTTCAATTTTCTGAATCTTTATGGATTTTCTAAAATTTTTCTAAAAATAAAATGGCTAAAAATCAAGTGTCAACACTAGGGAAGGAAAATCAAAGGTGAAACGCTAGGATAAGATGAAAAAATTGCTGCAGGGAAAGTTCTTGCCCACTCATTACAGGCAAGAAGCGTTTATTGAATATCATAACGTTAGGCAGCGAGATTCAACGGTGGAGGAGTATACCGAGGAGTTTGATAGGTTGCGAATGCGTTGTGATGTGGATGAGAAGAAGGAACAAACTGTTGCTCGGTACTTGGCCGGGCTACGAACGGAGATCTCTGATGTCGTCCACTTGCAGCAGTATTGGACGTATGAGGATGTGTGCCGATTAGCGTTGAAAGTGGAGTCACAATTGAAGAGAAAGGGCAGTGGTTCCAAATTCCAGAATCGGTGGTCAAGCAAGGACTTCCGAGGAAAGGCGGGGAGTTCTTTGGCTAACTCGACACCAGCAGCAGTTAGAAGTGCGGGTTCCAAGCCTACAACATGCAAAGGGGAGCAGAGTAATGCTGGGTCTAGCAGGGGAGGAGCCGCAGCTAAGCGTTGCTTCAAGTGTCAGGGGTTAGGACACTTTGCTACTGATTGCCCAAACCGTCAGATTGTGACGTTTGTAGAGAATCCGGTCTATGACGAGGAGCCAGTTTTTGATGAACCCGATGGGGAACCAGAGGACGCGGATCCGGAGCAGGACGAGATTATTTATGCAGATTCTGGTGAGTCCTTAGTTATTCGTCGAGTTTTGAATGTTGCTGTTACGGAAGATGAATCATGGCTTAGGCATAATATTTTTCATACTAAGTGTACTAGTGGAGGAAAATTATGTAATAGGATCATAGATGGAGGAAGTTGCGAGAATGTGGTTTCCACTGTTATGGTGGAAAAGTTAGGGCTGAAAACGGAGGATCATCCTCAACCATATAAACTGTCGTGGCTTAAAAAGGGGAACGAGATGAAGGTAAGCAAAAGGTGCCTTGTGCAGTTTTCGATTGGCAAAAAATATACTGACGAGGTGTGGTGTGATGTGATCCCTATGGATGCTTGTCATATCCTGTTAGGGAGACCGTGGCAGTTTGACAGGAAAACGCAGCATGATGGGTTTAGGAATACTTACACTTTTAAGAAGGATGGTCGAACTATTACCTTGGGTCCTACTGATTTGAGGAAGGAGGTGAAAAATAGTCTGTTATCTAGATCAGAGTTCCAAGAAGAGGCGGTGCACGCGCCTGAGCTTTTTGCTGTTGTAGTAGTGGAGCAGAATTCTGAGGGTCCAGAAATCCCTTCCCAAGCTTGGCCTTTGCTTGAGGAGTTTACTGATGTTGTACCGGAGGAGTTGCCGGCCGGATTGCCACCCATGAGAGACATCCAGCATCATATCGACTTCGTTCCTGGAGCTGTTATCCCTAATAAAGCAGCTTACAGGATGAGTCCTAAGGAGCATGAGGAGCTGCAGAGGCAAGTTCGGGAGTTGTTAGAGAAAGGCGCGGTCAGGGAGAGTATGAGTCCTTGTGCAGTGCCGGCCTTGTTAGTCCCAAAGAAAGATGGGACATGGAGGATGTGCATAGATAGCAGAGCTGTCAATAAAATTACAATCAAGTATCGTTTTCCTATTCCGCGAGTTGATGACTTGATTGATCAGTTGCATGGGGCGACTATCTTTTCAAAGATAGACTTGAGGAGCGGGTATCATCAGATCAGAGTGCGACCTGGAGATGAGTGGAAGACGGCGTTCAAGACGAGAGATGGACTGTATGAGTGGATGGTGATGCCGTTTGGATTGTCTAACGCGCCGAGCACTTTTATGAGGCTGATGAATCAGGTTTTTCGTCCTTTTATTGGAAAATTTGTTGTCGTTTATTTTGATGATATTCTGGTTTATAGTACCTCGATGGAGACACACTTGCAGCATCTACGAGAGGTGTTTGGGGCCTTGAGGGAGCAGAAGCTGTATGCTAATCTCAAGAAGTGTCACTTTTTAACTGATCATGTGACCTTTTTGGGATATATCGTATCAAGGGAAGGCATTCAGGTAGATCCTGTCAAGATTGAGGCCATTACGAGTTGGGAGACTCCGAAGAATATTCATGAGGTACGTAGCTTTCATGGGTTAGCCTCTTTTTATCGGAGGTTTGTTCGAGATTTCAGCACAATTATAGCACCTCTTACGGATTGTATGAAAAGAGGTAGATTTGTGTGGACCAAAGAGGCGGAAACCGCCTTTCAATTGTTGAAGAAGAAGGTAACTGAAGCCCCGGTTTTGGTGCTTCCTGATTTTAGTGAGATTTTTGAGGTGCATTGTGACGCCTCAGGTGTTGGTATCGGGGGAGTCCTGAGCCAGAGAAATAAACCAGTAGCGTTTTTCAGTGAGAAATTAAATGAAGCGAGGAAGAAGTATTCCACGTATGATAAAGAATTTTATGCCATAGTGAGGAGTTTAGAGCACTGGAGGCATTATCTTATTTCGAGGGAGTTTGTTTTGTACTCTGACCACGAGGCCTTGAAGTATATTAATGGCCAACATAAGCTGAATGCTAGACATGCGAAGTGGGTAGAACTGCTTCAAGCTTTCAGTTTTGCGGTAAAACATAAGGCAGGAGTGATGAACAAGGTGGCAGATGCATTGAGCAGAAAACATTCCTTGCTGTCTACAATGCAGGTAAGAGTTCTGGGCTTTGACTCTTTTAAGGAGTTATATATTGATGATCCTTACTTTGGAGACATTTGGAGGAAGTGTCAAGCAGGGTCTTTTCAGCAGTTTTTGTTGGTGGATGGATTCCTTTTCAAGGGAAACAGGTTGTGTATTCCTCAGTGTTCTTTGAGGGAATCTATTATTACTGAGAGTCATGCAGGAGGTCTAGCTGGGCACTTTGGAGTTGATAAGACGATGGCCTTGCTGTGTGAGCACTTTTACTGGCCTCGCATTGAGCGTGATGTGGCGCGTTTTGTAGAGAGGTGCCGAGTATGTCACGTGGCCAAAACAAAGGGTACCAATGCTGGTTTGTATATGCCCTTACCTGTCCCTATTGCACCATGGGAGGATGTCAGCCTTGACTTCGTGTTGGGGTTGCCGAGGACGCAGCGGAATAAAGATTCCATAATAGTGGTTGTCGACAGATTTTCGAAGATGGCGCACTTTATTCCCTGTCACAAAACTTTTGATGCTTCGCAGGTTGCTCGTTTATTTTTGCAGGAGGTTGTCAAACTGCATGGAGTTCCTAAAACTATAACCTCAGATCGTGATGTGAAGTTTGTGAGCCACTTTTGGTGCACTCTTTGGAGGCATATGGGAACCAGGTTGCAGTTTAGCTCCTCTCATCATCCTCAAACCGATGGGCAAACAGAAGTTGTCAACCGAAGCTTGGGAATTTGCTGCGAAGTCTGGTTGGTGATAGTCCGCGACAGTGGGATTTGGTGTTACCTCAAGCAGAGTTTGCTTACAACAGGTCACAGAATCGAACAACGGGCAAGAGTCCTTTCGAGATAGTCTATGGGCGTAATCCAATCACTCCTCTGGATCTCACGCCATTGCCCATTAACAAGCAGTTCAGTTCTGATGCAGATGAACATGCGAAACAGATTAAGGAGCTGCATTCAGAAGTTCATGACAAGATTACTAGGCAGAATATGAAGTACAAGCAGAGGGTGGATATGCGACGAAAGAAAGTGGTCTTTAAGGAGGGTGATCTCGTGTGGATTCACCTCAGGAAGGAACGCTTCCCCGCTGGCAGGTTTGGCAAGTTACACCCTAGAGCTGATGGTCCATTCAGGGTTCTCGAACGGATCAATGATAATGCATATAAGATCGAGCTGCCGGGTAAGTACAATGTATCCGGGACTTTTAATGTAGCAGATTTATCGCCCTACTATGCAGACGAGGAAGAATCCGAGGAGATTGTTATCAGTGAAGACGAAGCAGATTCGAGGGCGAATCTTTTCTCTAGCAGGGGAGGATGATGCACCTGATTTTGGCAGTTTTTACCGATAAGCAGAAATTTCAGCGGGAGCGTTTAGATGGACTTTTTAATTTATTATTATTTTTATGTATTTTCGAGATTTCTTTTAGTGGCGTTTTTGCAATATTCGTGTTTCCTATTAAGATGGGTTAACACCATATAAAAGAGGTGTTTAGGGATTTTCAAGGCAACTTTGATATTTTTTTAGTAAATTGAATTGCGAGAACGAATTGTTCCTCGTTTATCATTCCGAGTTTTCTGTTTGGCCAATTTCGATTAGGGTTAACGCCATATAAAAGGAGGCTTCTTAGGTGGGCAAGAGCTCGATCTTTGGCATCCACTTTCTCCGTGGAATCGCAATAAAAGGCCAAGCACTCAGTGAC
Organism: Psidium friedrichsthalianum; assembly: GCA_019149425.1. Classification (NCBI taxonomy): domain Eukaryota; kingdom Viridiplantae; phylum Streptophyta; class Magnoliopsida; order Myrtales; family Myrtaceae; genus Psidium; species Psidium friedrichsthalianum. Next base: position 6,216 of record JAGVVM010019669.1, read on the forward strand.
TCCACTGTCGAGTGCCTAAGGTCAACTGCCTTGGTAGATGATATATGCGAACGGGTCGCGCAATCGATCAGGGAATGGGGTTGGTGCTGCCAATAACTCCCGATGGTATTATCCTCGAGTATGTGATGTGCTTAGCATTTCCTACTTATGACTAGAGTTGTGGTGAGTCGGGTCGGGTTTGGATCTAGTTGATTAGGGTCCAACCCATATCAACCCGTTTAACCCGTTTTGATTCATTTTCATGCGGTACAAATCTAATGACTCATTCTTGATCCGACTCGTATTACTTAAACACTTTTGTATTTAGTCAAATCATGCAATATTTATTTCTTATAATTTGTTAACAAAGATGATATTGCTAAAACACTTTCATGCGATATAACTCTAGTGAATTTTTTAAAAATTTTCATAATTTTTTTAATTCAAGAAATATATATTTTTAATTTTTTTAGACTGTCGGCTGACCTCTATAGTTGGCAGTGGTGGACGGAGGACGACAATCGATGGCAGCTAGCAGTGGCATTCCACCTCTTGACTTTTACATTACTTTTAATTTAATTGTTGATGGTACCGTCACTTAAAGTGCTTTATGAGATCACAAGGCATCCCTTTTTCCCTTTTGAATTTAAATAATAATTAATTGGAATGATCTATATTCGATTATCTGGAATAATGCCAAGTAGTTAACTTGATCTCAGGTTCACTTTTGTTTCTTCAATTGCTATTTTTCCATAAGATGCTATTTTGGCTTAACAAAATTGTATAGAATTTTCAATTTTTGTATTCATTCACAATGAAGAGTGGAAAGTTGAGTACTTGATAGTGAATTTATAAAATTACAGCGACAAGCAATGTGGAGGAATTGAAGTTTTAATCGCAGTCCCTATCAGTGGAAGCGAGGAAAGATCGTCCAGGACACAGATGCAAAAGGAGGAATTGAATTGATCACTTGCTGCTACTTGAAGATGGAACATAAATCATAAGGGCTTGGACCTAACGGAGGTCAAGACACTTTGGAACTTCCAGGGATTGACTTCGAGTTTTGGGAGGACGCGCTCGAACTTGAGATCAAGATGCAGGCGAGACTTTTGCACCGAAAATTTCATGATCCCGTGATGTAATGCCAAAGGTAATTGAACTTTTTAGATACATTCAGATGGTTGCAGTGACAAAACTTGTCATAGGACACCAAGAAATAACCATATCATCTACCTTTTGATACCCAAACATTATGCCTATGGTTTGAGAACTATATTTACTATTGGAAAGCCAAACAGGTTATCTAAAGAATGGTGTCTATTCTTAAATGTTAGAAGTATAAAGGGTAAAATTGGTCTTTAGGACTCTTGTGGCTTATTTTGTTACTTATTAACAATATATAAATTCATTCATTATTGAATAATAGGTGATTACTTTCACAAATATCACATGGTGTCAGAGCCCTAAAAATTAGAATGTTTCAATAACTATATTTGAGATGGATGAAGAATTACATGTAATTACCATTCGGTAGACTGCTCTAGCCGTTTCACCACAACCTACTCAAGAATCACTTCCTCTACAGGTTTATACTTGGCGTCTTCACTTTAGGATGCCCTCCCTTCCTCCTGTCACTACTACATCATCTTCCTTCCCAAATATGCCATTAGTCGATCCACCTCTTGTGTCTGATCTTGATATTCTATTGCTCCTCATAAAGGTACACATACTTGTACCCAATATTCTAATGCAAATTTTATTTCATATTCTTTTGTGTCTCCTTCCTTTGGGTCCTTCTTATGTACTATTGAACAATATCCTATCCTCAAGTTTGTCATAGAGACATTACAAAGTTCTAGCTGGAGGACAGCTATGGAAGAAGAATTAAAGGCTCTACAAGTTAATCAAAATTGGGACTTGATACTTCTTCCTTCAACAAATCCGATATTAGTTATAGATGGGTATATGATGTGAAAGTCAATTCTAAAAATTTCTAACTCGCTTAAAACAACACTTCTTGTGAAAGGGTATGCTCAGGTATATAAGGTTGACTACCTAGATACTTTTTCTCCTGTGACCAAGCTTATTTCAACTTGATATCAAGAATGCCTCTTTTCTTGGTACCATTCATGAAGACGTTTACAAGGAGCAATCTCCAAGGTTTATTGCTTAGGAGGGGTTTGGATGATGAGTTTGCAACTTTAAAAAAAAAAATCTTTGTCTGGTTTGAAGTACTCTCCACGGGCGTATTTTGAAAGATTTTCTAAGGCTGCACTTTCTGTTGGACTATCTAGATGTGACAATGATCACTCTTTCTTTTATAGGCAGTTAGGGAAAAGCAAGCTACTCTTGATTATATATGTGGATGATATTATCATCACGGGAGATGACTTGATTGGTATAATTAAACAAAAGATTTATCTTCAAAAGCAATTTCAGACGAGTGACTTAGGAAAATTGATGTATTTCTTAGGAATTGAGGTAGTACATTCACGAAAGGTATTGTTTTGTCACAACAAAGATATGTCTTTACTCACTAAGACAGGTTCTTGACTCACCCATGGAATAAGGAGTTAAACTAGTTGCTGAGAAGGAGAGTTTTTTGAAAATCCCAAGAGCTATAGAAGACTGGTAGTTAAACTGAATTATCTTATAGTTACTCGACCATACATTGCTTTTCCAGTCGGTGTGGCAAGGCAGCTTCTCTTTGGATACAGTGATTCAAATTTTAAGGTACTTGAAGAAGACTCCGGAAAAATGCATTGTTACCACAACCATGGTCATAATAGAGTTGAAGGATTTCCTAATGTTGATTGGGCATCTCCAGATGAGAGGAGATCAATTACTGGCTATTGTACATTGGTTGGCAGAAATCTGGTGTCATGGAAGAGTAAGAAGCAGAATTTTACGGCCCGCTCTAGTATTGAATTCGAACATAGAGCTATGGCACAAGTGACATGTGAATTAGTGTGGATTCACAGTTATTGACTGAGTTAGGCTTTAAAACTTCAGTCCCTATTTCTCTATGGTGTGATAATAAGGGTCAATACATATAACTTCCAACCCCGCGTGTCATGATAGAATAAAACATATTGAAATTGATTGTCATTTTATTTGAGAGAAGCTGCAGAGTAGAATGATTCTTCCTAGTCATATTAGAAGTGATGTATAACTTGCAGACATTTTTACTAGATCTCTGAGTAATGGGAGGATACAATATATTTATTACAAGCTGAACATGATTAATATCTATGCTCCAGCTTAATGGGGAGTGTTAGAAGTATAAAGAGTAAATGGTCTTTAGGACTCTTATGACTTATTTTGTTACTTATTAGCAATGTATAAATTAGTTCATTATTGAATAATATGTGATTATGTTTCCTCTCACAAATATTCATGTTAATAGAATTTTGTTGTCTTTATTTGATGAAAAACAATATATATACATACTAGGGTAAACTCTCAAATCCACAAAGACAATTATACCCTTTTACTCTTTAGCACTCTCCCCTTAAGCTGAAGTATGAATACCAAGCATTCTTAGCTTGTTACAAATATATTCAACCCTACTACTCCCTAGAAATTTGGTGAAAATATCAGCTAGTTGTTCATCGATCCTAACATAACTAGTAGAATAACTTTAGTCTGGAGTTTCTCACGGAAAAAGTGGCAATCAACTTTAATATGCTTGGTACGTTCATGGAATATTGAATTTGAAGCAATATGGATAGCTGCTTGATTATCGTACCACAACTCCATTGGTGCAGGACATTTGAATGCAAGTCCAACTAATAGCTAAGGCATCCATACTACTCACAAGTAGCTTGAGCCATAGCTCTGTATTCTAATTCTGCACTTGATCTAGCCACAAAACTTTGCTTCTTAATCTTTCAGGATACTAGGTTTCCTCTAACAATGGTATAACAAACCTATGTAGACTTCATATCTATAGGAGATCCTGCCCAATTAACATCCGGAAGGCTTCCACCCTTCTATGACCATGATCCCTATAAATGAGACCATAACTTGGATCTTTCTTCAAGTATCTCAGAGTTCTGATTACACCATCCCAATAGTTGAGTGATAGTTAGATAATTTAATTTTCCAACAAGCCTTCAAGACCTTTTTGATTATCTATCAGTTCACCATTCTCTGTCATCAATTTCGAGCCCACTTCCATTAGTGTATTCAGTAGTTTACTCCTGCGCATACCTATCTCTGTAAGGAAATCCAAAACATATTTTTTGTTGTGAGATATGAATACGTTTCTTTGCCCATGCCACTTCGGTACCCAAGAAATGTCTAAGCAGTCTCAAATCCTTTATATGAAACTGTTGTTGCAAATGCAGTTTCAGCTCTTTAATCCCTATAGAATCATCTCTAGTTATGAAGATATCATCTATATAAACTACAACAAATATCCGACAAATTCTAGAAACCTGGTAAAACATAAAATGATCTCCTGTACATCTACACCCCAAATTGGAGTATCGTCTCACTAAATTTCCCGAACCAACTCTAGGAAACTGTTTCAAACCATATATAGAGATTTTTTTTTTTAAATGATAGACATGGCCAAACTCCCCTTGAGCAACAAACCCTGGTGTTGCTTTATATACACCTCTTTCTATAAATCTCCATGAATAAAGGCATTCTTAACATCAAGCTGAAATAGAGGCCAACAAGCAGAAGCTGCCAAAGTAAGTAAAAGACAAATAGCGGTCATCTTAGCCATCGGAGAAAAAGTATCACCATAATCAATCCCATAAACCTATTGATACCCTTTAACAACCAATATGGACTTGAGATGAGCAAGACAACCATTAGGGTTAACCTTGACAGTAAACACTCACTTACATCCAATGTCCATCTTCCCTATAGGTAAAGGAAAAAGATCTCAAGTCTGGTTTTGGTCTAGTACCAGTAATTCCTCTTCCATAGCTGCCCCCCAACCTGGACTAGATAATACTTCGGCAACAGTTTTATTCTGTCCTTAAAACAAGTCAAGCCTCACAAAATATCCATCTTTCAATGAAAAGCTGCCAGAACAGTCTAGGTTGCAGAAAATTCAAACAACTTGATCCATTTAATGACTACTTCCAGAGTTATCAACAAGATGTAATAACAAAAGGAATCCAACTCGATCCTTCAAGCAAAAAGGAATATTTAGAATCGTGACTAAGCGAGTGTTGACAATAATACAAAGAATAACCGAGCAGATTTAAAACGATAAGGAGAACCGGCCGCAGGAACCTAAGAGATTGGATTAAGCAAATTTAAATAAGAGTAGGGGTGAGAACGATAAGAACCACGTGGGCGGGAGGAAAAGGACCGGTCAGAGAACTGACGAGGTCAAAAAACATAGAAAAATGGGTTTTATCGTATTAGTTGAAAATGGCGGTGAATCAAGTATAAAAATACGTTTATACCACAAAACGCTGTGGCGGGCGTGGACTGCTAAGCTATCTGTAGTCTTTGGCTACCCACGCCTGCTAGCATGGGGGGCTGGTGAAAAGCAATAAAAGCTGCTGTGGGAAAGGGGGGGGAAGCTTGGTCGTACTTGCGCTGCTGTAAAAAGCTTTGCTAAACTATTACACCTAAAATGGGCTTGGGCTGGGTTGCTGGTGCTGTGAAGCTGCTGCTCTAAAAAGGCTACTTAGGGTTGCCTTGCTTACCCAAAAAAACACCTTAGCTTGGTAGCTGGCTTGTCTCCTAGCTTACCCTTTTACCACTTGACGACTTGCTGAGGTTCAAAATCACACATTCTTGAAAAACAAGCGAGGAGAATAGGGGGAAATCCAACCCGTCTCTAACCATTGCTGGCAAAAATCAGGGTTTCATTGTGACGCTATTTTTTTGAGAAACCGAGGTGATTGGGAGAGTAAAAATATTATGCCGGGTGTGGGCAACGTGGTTGTGATATAAGGTGGAATGGCCGGTGGGAATGGATTTGTGGCTTGTTTGTAGTGGCGGGGTTCGCCGTGCGGTGCTGGATGAGGAGTTTGTGGGTAAGTGGTATTGTGCGGATTTGCCTTGCAGGATAAGAAAATGGTCTTGATGGGGGAAGGG
>JAGVVM010019670.1:0-85153 GCA_019149425.1 Psidium friedrichsthalianum
GTTTGTCAAGATATGCGCTCTGATTCTGTGTGGAAATGTTCTTTTCCTTTCCACACATGGTTGATCTAGATCCTGAGTCAGATGACTTCAACTTTAATTCTACCAATTTCGCATATTCATCTTGATGGATAAGAAAATAAGGAGGCTTTCGAAATTCCTAGAGACAATGAGATGGGAGTCCGAAGCTCACACGACGAAGGGGGATCCGATCATTGATGTCAGAGATATAAAACCAAGACAATTGGATGCCGAGAGAGCAGATTGTGTTCGAAAAGGTTTAGCTGTAAGTGCTCTCCACCTTCCCGACTCGATTGCATTACTAGTAGTTTGATTGTTGTCGTGCTCACTTAAAAGAGAATGACTCAAGTGACCTATTTCTAAATAAATCAAAACAATCCAGCTAAGGTGGAATGATCTAGATGTCAATTATCATGCGAATAATGCCAAGTAGATTAACTAGATTCTCGAGGTTACTTCTTGTTTCTGCAACTCCTCTTTTTCCATTTCATGCTTTTCTCTCCTAACAACAGGGCATGAACTTGACTCCGTCAGGTCATTCCTCAGTCAATAATGGAATGTCATGAGCTTCATGATGTGAATATAGAGTGCCGAAGAGAATGTGGGAAGGATAGTTCGTCGCAGTCCCTATCAGTGGAAGCGAGGAAAGATCGTCCAGGACACAGTGGCAAAAGGAGGATTGAATTGATCACTTGCTGCTACTTGAAGATGGAACATAAATCATAAGGGCTTGGACCTAACGAGGTCAAGACACTTTGGAACTTCCAGGGATTGACTTCGAGTTTTGGGAGGACGCGCTCGAACTTGAGATCAAGATGCAGGCAAGACTTTTGCACCAAAATTTCATGATCCCGTGATGTAATGCCAAAGGTAATTGAACTTTTTAGATACATTCAGATGGTTGCAGTGACAAACTTGTCATAGGACACCAAGAAATAACCATATCATCTACTTTTTGATACCCAAACATTATGCCTATGGTTTGAGAACTATATTTACTATTGGAAAGCCAAACAGGTTATCTAAGAATGGTGTCTATTCTTAAATGTTAGAAGTATAAAGGGTAAAATTGGTCTTTAGGACTCTTGTGGCTTATTTTGTTACTTATTAACAATATATAAATTCATTCATTATTGAATAATAGGTGATTACTTTTCACAAATATCACATGGTGTCAGAGCCCTAAAATTAGAATGTTTCAATAACTATATTTGAGATGGATGAAGAATTACATGTAATTACCATTCGGTAGACTGCTCTAGCCGTTTCACCACAACCTACTCAAGAATCACTTCCTCTACAGGTTTATACTTGGCGTCTTCACTTTAGGATGCCCTCCCTTCCTCCTGTCACTACTACATCATCTTCCTTCCCAATATGCCATTAGTCGATCCACCTCTTGTGTCTGATCTTGATATTCCTATTGCTCCTCATAAAGGTACACATACTTGTACCCAATATTCTAATGCAAATTTTATTTCATATTCTTTTGTGTCTCCTTCCTTTGGGTCCTTCTTATGTACTATTGAACAATATCCTATCCTCAAGTTTGTCATAGAGACATTACAAAGTTCTAGCTGGAGGACAGCTATGGAAGAAGAATTAAAGGCTCTACAAGTTAATCAAAATTGAGACTTGATACTTCTTCCTTCAACAAATCCGATATTAGTTATAGATGGGTATATGATGTGAAAGTCAATTCTAAAAATTTCTAACTCGCTTAAAAGCAACACTTCTTGTGAAAGGGTATGCTCAGGTATATAAGGTTGACTACCTAGATACTTTTTCTCCTGTGACCAAGCTTATTTCAACTTGATATCAAGAATGCCTCTTTTCTTGGTACCATTCATGAAGACGTTTACAAGGAGCAATCTCCAAGGTTTATTGCTTAGGAGGGTTTGGATGATGAGTTTGCAACTTTAAAAAAAAATCTTTGTCTAGTTTGAAGTACTCTCCACGGGCGTATTTTGAAAGATTTTCTAAGGCTGCACTTTCTGTTGGACTATCTAGATGTGACAATGATCACTCTTTCTTTATAGGCAGTTAGGGAAAAGCAAGCTACTCTTGATTATATATGTGGATGATATTATCATCACGGGAGATGACTTGATTGGTATAATTAAATAAAAGATTTATCTTCAAAAGCAATTTCAGACGAGTGACTTAGGAAAATTGATGTATTTCTTAGGAATTGAGGTAGTACATTCACGAAAAGGTATTGTTTTGTCACAACAAAGATATGTCTTTACTCACTAAGACAGGTTCTTGACTCACCCATGGAATAAGGAGTTAAACTAGTTGCTGAGGAAGGAGAGTTTTTTGAAAATCCCAAGAGCTATAGAAGACTGGTAGTTAAACTGAATTATCTTATAGTTACTCGACCATACATTGCTTTTCCAGTCGGTGTGGCAAGGCAGCTTCTCTTTGATACAGTGATTAAAATTTTAAGGTACTTGAAGAAGACTCCGGAAAAATGCATTGTTACCACAACCATGGTCATAATAGAGTTGAAGGATTTCCTAATGTTGATTGGGCATCTCCAGATGAGAGGAGATCAATTACTGGCTATTGTACATTGGTTGGCAGAAATCTGGTGTCATGGAAGAGTAAGAAGCAGAATTTTACGGCCCGCTCTAGTATTGAATTCGAACATAGAGCTATGGCACAAGTGACATGTGAATTAGTGTGGATTCAGCAGTTATTGACTGAGTTAGGCTTTAAAACTTCAGTCCCTATTTCTCTATGGTGTGATAATAAGGCTACAATACATATAACTTCCAACCCCGCGTCTCATGATAGAATAAAACATATTGAAATTGATTGTCATTTTATTTGAGAGAAGCTGCAGAGTAGCATGATTGTTCCTAGTCATATTAGAAGTGATGTATAACTTGCAGACATTTTTACTAGATCTCTAAGTAATGGGAGGATAGAATATATTTATTACAAGCTGAACATGATTAATATCTATGCTCCAGCTTAATGGGGAGTGTTAGAAGTATAAAGAGTAAATTGGTCTTTAGGACTCTTATGACTTGTTTTGTTACTTATTAGCAATGTATAAATTAGTTCATTATTGAATAATATGTGATTATGTTTCCTCTCACAAATATTCATGTTAATAGAATTTGTTGTCTTTATTTGATGAAAAACGATATATATACATACTAGGGTAAACTCTCAAATCCACAAAGACCATTATACCCTTTTACTCTTTAGTACTCCCCCTCAAGCTGAAGTATGAATACCAAGCATTCTTAGCTTGTTACAAATATATTCAACCCTACTACTTCCTAGAAATTTGGTGAAAATATCAGCTAGTTGTTCATCGATCCTAACATAACTAGTACAAATAACTTTAGTTTGGAGTTTCTCACGGAGAAAGTGGCAATCAACTTTAATATGCTTGGTACGTTCATGGAATATTGAATTTGAAGCAATATGGATAGCTGCTTGATTATCGTACCACAACTCCATTGGTGCAGGATATTTGAATGCAAGTCCAACTAATAGCTGAGGCATCCATACTAACTCACAAGTAGCTTGAGTCATAGCTCTGTATTCTAATTCTGCACTTGATCTAGCCACAAAACGTTGCTTCTTAATCTTCCAAGATACTAGGTTTCCTCTAACAAAGGTACAATAACCTGATGTAGACTTCATATCTATAGGAGATCCTGCCCAATTAACATCCGGAAAGGCTTCCACTCTTCTATGACCATGATCCATATAAATGAGACCATAACTTGGAGCTTTCTTCAAGTATCTCAGAGTTCTGATTACACCATCCCAATAGTTGAGTGATAGTTAGATAATTTAAATTTTCAACAAGTCTTCAGGACCTTTTCGGATTATCTATCAGTTCACCATTCTCTGCCATCAATTTCAAGCTCACTTCCATTAGTGTATTCAGTGGTTTAGCTCCTCGCATACCTATCTCTATAAGGAAATCCAAAACATATTTTTTGTTGTGAGATATGAATACATTTCTTTGCCCATGCCACTTCGGTACCCAAGAAATGTCTAAGTAGTCTCAAATCCTTTATATGAAACTGTTGTTGCAAATGCAGTTTCAACTCTTTAATCCCTATAGAATCATCTCTAGTTATGAAGATATCATCTATATAAACTACAATAAATATCCGACCAATTCTAGAAACTTGGTAAAACATAAAATGATCTCCCGTACATCTACACAACCCAAATTGGAGTATCGTCTCACTAAACTTCCCGAACCAAGCTCTAGGAAACTGTTTCAAACCATATAAAGATTTTTTTTTTTAAATGATAGACATGGCCAAACTCCCATTGAGCAACAAACCCTGGTGGTTGCTTTATATACACCTCTTTCTGCAAATCTCCATGAATAAAGGCATTCTTAACATCAAGCTGAAATAGAGGCCAACAAGCAGAAGCAGCCAAAGTAAGTAAAAGACAAATAGCGGTCATCTTAGCCATCAGAGAAAAAGTATCACCATAATCAATCCCATAAACCTATTGATACCCTTTAACAACCAATATGGACTTGAGATGAGCAAGACAACCATTAGGGTTAACCTTGACAGTAAACACTCACTTACATCCAATGTCCATCTTCCCTATAGGTAAAGGAAAAATATCTCAAGTCTGGTTTTGGTCTAGTACCAGTAATTCCTCTTCCATAGCTGCCCTCCAACCTGGACTAGATAATACTTCGGCAATGGTTTTATTCTGTCCTTAAACAAGTCAAGCCTCACAAAATATCCATCTTTCAATGAAAAGCTGCCAGAACAGTCTAGGTTGCAGAAAATTCAAACAACTTGATCCATTTAATGACTACTTCCAGAGTTATCAACAAGATGTAATAACAAAAGGAATCCAACTCGATCCTTCAAGCAAAAGGAATATTTAGAATCGTGACTAAGCGAGTGTTCGACAATAATAACAAAGAACCGCAACCTGAGATTACAAATTTAATAACGATAACTATGCAACCGGTCAAGAACTAAGGTCATATGGGTTTTTCGGATTAAGTTGAAAAAGATCGTGAACTCAATACGTTTACTTGCTGCTGGTTCAACAAATTCTTGACAGAGAGAGATAGAGGGGATCACCCTGTGGCAAATCAGTTCATGGAGCTATTTTTTGAGAAACCGATGATTGGAGAGCTATGCCAGTGGGTGTGTTGTGGCGGCGCCGGTGCTGGAGAGGATTTGGCGCGGATTTGCCTTGCAGGAAGAAGAATCGTGAGGCCCTTTCAAGTTTTCAAAAGCTCTTTTTTGGGTGGTCAGTTTTCGTATCTTCTTGATATATAATATGGCGAAATTTTGAGAGGCGGTCATGAAGTTCAAGTCAAGCATAAGATTCTTCGATAAGAAAAACAGCGTTTACTAGAAGAATTAAACCGAACTTCGCTCGGTTATAAGTTAAGTTATATAAGGCAAAAGGTTTGGGTAACAGTCATACCAAAAATTATTAAATTACTATCCTTTTCTGAAATTGTTATGATTAACATAGCAATAGATGACTCAAAACATGAACCTTGTTATGACCCCCAAAAAAAAAAAGCACACACGCGCGCACACAAACTTTGTGGCAACAAGATCATAAATCATAACAAGTGACTTAGGAAGTTCACTAATAGCACAGCGAGCTTACTATTTCCTTACAAGTATTTACGTTGTACTTAGGATATGTCGGTATGGGCATCGTGGATGCTCGATAAATTGCGTAGTGTCTTTGAGACGTTTTGGACCGCATCCGAATAGAAACATGAGTTTGTGCATACATGAAGACTCGTGTGAGATTATCGGCTCCATGCGAAATATAAAGATATAATATAAAATGTTTTTTTTTTGGGGGAAAGGAATATAATACAAAACGTTGAGAGGCAAAAAAATGAAAAGATGGAAACGACCAACTATGGAGTAATTTTCATTTGATGAAGAGAACATATGTGACAAGGACTTGAGCAACATCTTTGTCGCATTAAAAAAAGAAATGAGAAGCTTAATATTTACTCAAGCCAATGAAGTTGTTCGTACATCAGATCTCTTGACGTGTGGGGAAATGGGGTAAGAACATTTGGCTGATTGGGCATAGAAAAGTGGGCCTTGTTGGGCTCTTTGGAATGGAAAAGTTTAATAAGAATCTGTCCAGCTTGGTATGTCACTGAACTGGACTACTCTTATAGGCCCAACTTTGGCACGAGTGAGGCTAATGAGCCCACTTGCTTGCGGTCAATGGTTGTGTGGGCTTTGGATTGTAAGTAAAAGGATAAATTACACGTTAACACTGGCAGTGCCATGTAGGACGATCGATGAATGGCTAACATCCATATCATCATTTTTGTTTTCTCAAAATTGGCCAATGGACTAAATTGACACAAGTGCAAAAAAAAAAATTAAGACTTAAATGGCAAGAAAAATGTTTAGGATTGAATTAGCATAATTGCAGTAGATTAATGATTTTTTTTTAAAAAAAAAGTTTTCCCCATATAAGTGTAATGTAACAAGATGGTCAGTTTAATGTACTCCGCAAGACCATGCCATGTACCTTAATTTCTCTTCTTGATATGCCTCAAACCAAGCAATTAGGGTATGTAAATGCTAGACAGGATCAGCCAATAATACCAAAGACTTCCTTCTCATGCTATGTTTCATTTCACCACCAAATCAGAGGCTATAAGTCAAAAGGCAGTGTGGAAAGACATAAATTATTGATTCAATACCCAAACCGGTGGAACCACTTCGAAGCATCGCTAATCCGAGACCGTCCATTCACTCGTTCGTCATTTGGTCCCCAAAGGAAATTGTGCGGACCATCAGTCTCTTGGGTCCCTTGGATCTCCAGGGTGGGCTCGGTGCCCTTCAATTTCACGAAAATTTTTGTCCACGACATAATGCACGACCACGTCGAGGGCCCTATCTACAGAAGTATGTGAACGTTGCTTAAGGTTCACTGAAGGCCATTCACGTAGCGAAAAAACATGTTCGTTTGGAGGACAAATTGTTGCCTGATCAATCTAGGTCCTTTCATGGAGAAAATTGTTCCGTTTCTTGCAATTGGAGTCCGGTTTGATCCGCACGAACGAGACTTATTGCCTGCACTCCGACGAAGCCGATCTGACCGAAATTTGGACGTCTTGTGCCACGGAAAGGAACCGCTTACATTCGACCCCCCCGGATGCGCTATGATCAGCATCGTTTTCTTGCCTCGCCACGCATGTCTTCATCCTGGCCATTAGCACACACGTAGAATTCCTGTCTTCACCAGTCCCAGGCTGATCAATCACGCTCAGCATTCGTCTTCCCTCACGGAAGATTAAGCTGCTGATCCTTTCGGATCAAAACAAGAACGAAAGGAATGTCCCCCCCAAAAGATTTCCTTTCTTGTGGTGATTACTCACGCCACACGTTCTCTGCCACTGAGTAGGGCATCTCCACCCGCCGGTTTCCTGCTGGGCTATGCAAAAACGCAAGTGACTGACCCAAGAAACGAGTTGCCTCCGTCCACCTCCTCGTGCGTTGCATGGCGAGTATCGTCCCCAAGAATAGAGAGTTCACGTGCTGTTCACGTGCGCGTAGGGTTCGATGTCTTGTATCTTGCGGGTCCCAACCCCTCGTACACCACTGTTCTAGTACAGTCGGGGCTCAAGAACCGTGCGGTGACTTTCCCGCGAGGAGCAAAAAAATGGAAGTGGTGGACGCAAGAGTTTCCAAGTATCGACATGATGGGGTACGAAATTTATGCGAAACTTCGGCTCGGTGGGAAAAAAAGTACGAAATTCTTAGCCTCCGGGATTGGCGTGGAGAACTTTTTGGCTGATCAAGATCCGGCCATCATTCATTCAAATCTCACCAACCGCATGTAAATCGAAGGAAAATCCTTGCATGACGGGTCACACTGTTCAATGACAGTGCGACCGTGTTATGCAAGCCACAATTTTTTTATTTTTATTTTCACTACTATGTGCAATCACCATCCACTGTCATTTGGCACTGGACGGTCACCCTAGCAGTCTAATAAATGGGAGAGAAATGAAAAAGGAACAGATTGTGAGGCGTGTAGATCACTTTCTTAAATGCGATATTGCTTCGTTATGAGACACCCCAACAGTACAACACAATCTCTAGAAAACACTAACTCTCCCCATAAAATTGCATGAAAATTTAATGATATGTATGTATATCTTAAATTAAGGATTATCACATCCGTGTGACCTGATGAACAATTGCATTTTTCATATTATATGACTCTTCGGATGCAATCAGATGGCTCTTCGCAGTCGTTGTTTCGTTAGATAACACTTCTACATTCTATCTCGGGAGTAATACCCAAAAAAATCTTAAGCATATCGTACGGATGTCAATTCAGTCTTAAACCTTTCAATCGGTCCACCTTTTGAGAATTTGCTAATATAGTCCTTGGTAGAAAATTACTGACGTGGGCGTTGATTTTCTTACATGGCACAGCCAACAATGGTCGTTCTTGACATGGACAATTCTTTAATATATTTTTTAAAACAAAAATTCTATGCTTCTATAACTTTCTTTTTTTTTTCCTTTTCTTTTTCCTTTTCGTTTTCATTGTGGCCGACAAGGATCATCGAGCCCTTGGTGATACCAATGAGGGCTTCAAGGCCTCGCACTCACTGACCACAGTAAAAAAAAAAATTAAAAATTTTAAAAATTAATAACTACAAAAAAATTATCCATGTCAGCGTAGACTATGCCGCGTTGGACAGCCGGCGTCCATGTCAGCAATTTTGGCCAAGAACTGTGTTAGTAAACAGTGTTAAAGCTAAGTTGGCTAAATTGAAAGGTTTATAATTAAATTGGCATCCATACAATAGGTTAATGACTTTTTTGGTAATTTTTCTACATTCCAGTAATAACAAATGTCCTCAATGATCCGCTAATACAATGCCCATCATTTTAGCATTGTCTAATTTGGAAGTGGCCGCAGTTTTTAGTAAAGCACATACTTGATCGGTCTCCATGGAATAATACCTTTAATTGTCAGGAAAAAGTACCTTAGATGGAAACGGCAATAGACTTTGAGGCATGTAGACCAGTTTCATAATGTGTTATTGTCCTCAGAATAATGGGAGAAGAACAGGAAAGCAAGATACCACCCTGACCTTTAATAATAAATGACTCTTACACAACAAGTGTCGTGGATGATCGACTAATATGATCATGTTTCTCAAATACTTTCCTTGATCAATATCCTTACAATGTTAGCATAAACTCCAACAAAGATTGTGTTGGGTCCTGGCCACTTGCCAAGGCCAAAATTTGAACTTAATCGTTCATGAGGCTTGCAGGGTGTTTCATGAGCCTCCAAATAGCCAGATCTCTAAGCTCATACTCCTAGATCATCAGAAAAGAAGTAAAAATTTGCATGAAATCGAAGAGCGAGGATTGATAAAATTGCGCCAAACACCTAGCGAGCTATTGAGGCTCTGGCCACCATCGGCCCGTTTGATCCATCCTTGGATCCAATAAATTATTTTATTGGATCCAAGGATGGATCAAACGGGCCGATGGTGGCCAGAGCCTCAATAGCTCGCTAGGTGTTTGGCGCAATTTTTATCAATCCTCGCTCTTCGATTTCATGCAAATTTTTACTTCTTTTTCTGATGATCTAGGAGTATGAGCTTAGAGATCTGGCTATTTGGAGGCTCATGAAACACCCTGCAAGCCTCATGAACCGATTAAGTTCAAATTTTTGGCCTTGGCAAGTGGCCAGGACCCACACAATCTTTGTTGGAGTTTATGCTAACATTGTAAGGATATTGATCAAGGAAGTATTTGAGAAACATGATCATATTAGTCGATCATCCACGACACTTGTTGTGTAAGAGTCATTTATTATTAAAGGTCAGGGTGGTATCTTGCTTTCCTGTTCTTCTCCCATTATTCTGAGGACAATAACACATTATGAAACTGGTCTACATGCCTCAAAGTCTATTGCCGTTTCCATCTAAGGTACTTTTTCCTGACAATTTAAAGGTATTATTCCATGGAGACCGATTCAAGTATGTGCTTTACTAAAACTGCGGCCACTTCCAAATTAGACAATGCTAAAATGATGGGCATTGTATTAGCGGATCATTGAGGACATTTGTTATTACTGGAATGTAGGAAAAATTACCAAAAAAGTCATTAACCTATTGTATGGATGCCAATTTAATTATAAACCTTTCAATTTAGCCAACTTAGCTTTAAACACTGTTTACTAACACAGTTCTTGGCCAAAATTGCTGACATGGACGCCGGCTGTCCAACGCGGCATAGTCTACGCTGACATGGATAATTTTTTTGTAGTTATTAATTTTTAAAATTTTTTAATTTTTTTTTTTACTGTGGTCAGTGAGTGCGAGGCCTTGAAGCCCTCATTGGTATCACCAAGGGCTCGATGATCCTTGTCGGCCACAATGAAAACGAAAAGGAAAAAGAAAAGGAAAAAAAAAAAAGTTATAGAAGCATAGAATTTTTTGTTTTAAAAAATATATTAAAGAATTGTCCATGTCAAGAACGACCATTGTTGGCTGTGCCATGTAAGAAAATCAACGCCCACGTCAGTAATTTTCTACCAAGGACTATATTAGCAAATTCTCAAAAGGTGGACCGATTGAAAGGTTTAAGACTGAATTGACATCCGTACGATATGCTTAAGATTTTTTTGGGTATTTACTCCCGAGATAGAATGTAGAAGTGTTATCTAACGAAACAACGACTTGCGAAGAGCCATCTTGATTGCATCCGAAGAGTCATATAATATGAAAAATGCAATTGTTCATCAGGTCACACGGATGTGATAATCCTTAATTTAAGATATACATACATATCATTAAATTTTCATGCAATTTTATGGGAGAGTTAGTGTTTTCTAGAGATTGTGTTGTACTGTTGGGGTGTCTCATAACGAAGCAATATCGCATTTAAGAAAGTGATCTACACGCCTCACAATCTGTTCCTTTTTCATTTCTCTCCCAATTTATTAGACTGCTAGGGTGACCGTCCAGTGCCAAATGACAGTGGATGGTGATTGCACATAGTAGTGAAAATAAAAATAAAAAAATTGTGGCTTGCATAACACGGTCGCACTGTCATTGACAGTGTGACCCGTCATGCAAGGATTTTCCTTCGATTTACATGCGGTTGGTGAGATTTGAATGAATGATGGCCGGATCTTGATCAGCCAAAAGTTCTCCACGCCAATCCCGGAGGCTAAGAATTTCGTACTTTTTTTCCCACCGAGCCGAAGTTTCGCATAAATTTCGTACCCCATCATGTCGATACTTGGAAACTCTTGCGTCCACCACTTCCATTTTTTGCTCCTCGCGGGAAAGTCACCGCACGGTTCTTGAGCCCCGACTGTACTAGAACAGTGGTGTACGAGGGGTTGGGACCCGCAAGATACAAGACATCGAACCCTACGCGCACGTGAACAGCACGTGAACTCTCTATTCTTGGGGACGATACTCGCCATGCAACGCACGAGGAGGTGGACGGAGGCAACTCGTTTCTTGGGTCAGTCACTTGCGTTTTTGCATAGCCCAGCAGGAAACCGGCGGGTGGAGATGCCCTACTCAGTGGCAGAGAACGTGTGGCGTGAGTAATCACCACAAGAAAGGAAATCTTTTGGGGGGACATTCCTTTCGTTCTTGTTTTGATCCGAAAGGATCAGCAGCTTAATCTTCCGTGAGGGAAGACGAATGCTGAGCGTGATTGATCAGCCTGGGACTGGTGAAGACAGGAATTCTACGTGTGTGCTAATGGCCAGGATGAAGACATGCGTGGCGAGGCAAGAAAACGATGCTGATCATAGCGCATCCGGGGGGTCGAATGTAAGCGGTTCCTTTCCGTGGCACAAGACGTCCCAATTTCGGTCAGATCGGCTTCGTCGGAGTGCAGGCAATAAGTCTCGTTCGTGCGGATCAAACCGGACTCCAATTGCAAGAAACGGAACAATTTTCTCCATGAAAGGACCTAGATTGATCAGGCAACAATTTGTCCTCCAACGAACATGTTTTTTCGCTACGTGAATGGCCTTCAGTGAACCTTAAGCAACGTTCACATACTTCTGTAGATAGGGCCCTCGACGTGGTCGTGCATTATGTCGTGGACAAAAATTTTTCGTGAAATTGAAGGGCACCGAGCCCACCCTGGAGATCCAAGGGACCCAAGAGACTGATGGTCCGCACATTTCCTTTGGGGACCAAATGACGAACGAGTGAATGGACGGTCTCGGATTAGCGATGCTTCGAAGTGGTTCCACCGGTTTGGGTATTGAATCAATAATTTATGTCTTTCCACACTGCCTTTTTGACTTATAGCCTCTTGATTTTGGTGGTGAAATGAAACATAGCATGAGAAGGAAGTCTTTGGTATTATTGGCTGATCCTGTCTAGCATTTACATACCCTAATTGCTTGGTTTGAGGCATATCAAGAAGAGAAATTAAGGTACATGGCATGGTCTTGCGGAGTACATTAAACTGACCATCTTGTTACATTACACTTATATGGGGAAAACTTTTTTTTTAAAAAAAATCATTAATCTACTGCATTATGCTAATTCAATCCTAAACATTTTTCTTGCCATTTAAGTCTTAATTTTTTTTTTTTGCACTTGTGTCAATTTAGTCCATTTGGCCAATTTTGAGAAAACAAAATGATGATATGGATGTTAGCCATTCATCGATCGTCCTACATGGCACTGCCAGTGTTAACGTGTAATTTATCCTTTTTACTTACAATCCAAAGCCCACACAACCATTGACCGCAAGCAAGTGGGCTCATTAGCCTCACTCGTGCCAAAGTTGGGCCTATAAGAGTAGTCCAGTTCAGTGACATACCAAGCTGGACAGATTCTTATTAAACTTTTCCATTCCAAAGAGCCCAACAAGGCCCACTTTTCTATGCCCAATCAGCCAAATGTTCTTACCCCATTTCCCCACACGTCAAGAGATCTGATGTACGAACAACTTCATTGGCTTGAGTAAATATTAAGCTTCTCATTTCTTTTTTTAATGCGACCAAAGATGTTGCTCAAGTCCTTGTCACATATGTTCTCTTCATCAAATGAAAATTACTCCATAGTTGGTCGTTTCCATCTTTTCATTTTTTTGCCTCTCAACGTTTTGTATTATATTCCTTTCCCCCAAAAAAAAAAACATTTTATATTATATCTTTATATTTCGCATGGAGCCGATAATCTCACACGAGTCTTCATGTATGCACAAACTCATGTTTCTATTCGGATGCGGTCCAAAACGTCTCAAAGACACTACGCAATTTATCGAGCATCCACGATGCCCATACCGACATATCCTAAGTACAACGTAAATACTTGTAAGGAAATAGTAAGCTCGCTGTGCTATTAGTGAACTTCCTAAGTCACTTGTTTATGATTTATGATCTTGTTGCCACAAAGTTTGTGTGCGCGCGTGTGTGCTTTTTTTTTTTTGGGGGTCATAACAAGGTTCATGTTTTGAGTCATCTATTGCTATGTTAATCATAACAATTTCAGAAAAGGATAGTAATTTAATAATTTTTGGTATGACTGTTACCCAAACCTTTTGCCTTATATAACTTAACTTATAACCGAGCGAAGTTCGGTTTAATTCTTCTAGTAAACGCTGTTTTTTCTTATCGAAGAATCTTATGCTTGACTTGAACTTCATGACCGCCTCTCAAAATTTCGCCATATTATATATCAAGAAGATACGAAAACTGACCACCCAAAAAAGAGCTTTTGAAAACTTGAAAGGGCCTCACGATTCTTCTTCCTGCAAGGCAAATCCGCGCCAAATCCTCTCCAGCACCGGCGCCGCCACAACACACCCACTGGCATAGCTCTCCAATCATCGGTTTCTCAAAAAATAGCTCCATGAACTGATTTGCCACAGGGTGATCCCCTCTATCTCTCTCTGTCAAGAATTTGTTGAACCAGCAGCAAGTAAACGTATTGAGTTCACGATCTTTTTCAACTTAATCCGAAACCCATATGACCTTAGTTCTTGACCGGTTGCATAGTTATCGTTATTAAATTTGTAATCTCAGGTTGCGGTTCTTTGTTATTATTGTCGAACACTCGCTTAGTCACGATTCTAAATATTCCTTTTGCTTGAAGGATCGAGTTGGATTCCTTTTGTTATTACATCTTGTTGATAACTCTGGAAGTAGTCATTAAATGGATCAAGTTGTTTGAATTTTCTGCAACCTAGACTGTTCTGGCAGCTTTTCATTGAAAGATGGATATTTTGTGAGGCTTGACTTGTTTAAGGACAGAATAAAACCATTGCCGAAGTATTATCTAGTCCAGGTTGGAGGGCAGCTATGGAAGAGGAATTACTGGTACTAGACCAAAACCAGACTTGAGATATTTTTCCTTTACCTATAGGGAAGATGGACATTGGATGTAAGTGAGTGTTTACTGTCAAGGTTAACCCTAATGGTTGTCTTGCTCATCTCAAGTCCATATTGGTTGTTAAAGGGTATCAATAGGTTTATGGGATTGATTATGGTGATACTTTTTCTCTGATGGCTAAGATGACCGCTATTTGTCTTTTACTTACTTTGGCTGCTTCTGCTTGTTGGCCTCTATTTCAGCTTGATGTTAAGAATGCCTTTATTCATGGAGATTTGCAGAAAGAGGTGTATATAAAGCAACCACCAGGGTTTGTTGCTCAATGGGAGTTTGGCCATGTCTATCATTTAAAAAAAAAAATCTTTATATGGTTTGAAACAGTTTCCTAGAGCTTGGTTCGGGAAGTTTAGTGAGACGATACTCCAATTTGGGTTGTGTAGATGTACGGGAGATCATTTTATGTTTTACCAGTTTCTAGAATTGGTCGGATATTTATTGTAGTTTATATAGATGATATCTTCATAACTAGAGATGATTCTATAGGGATTAAAGAGTTGAAACTGCATTTGCAACAACAGTTTCATATAAAGGATTTGAGACTACTTAGACATTTCTTGGGTACCGAAGTGGCATGGGCAAAGAAATGTATTCATATCTCACAACAAAAAATATGTTTTGGATTTCCTTATAGAGATAGGTATGCGAGGAGCTAAACCACTGAATACACTAATGGAAGTGAGCTTGAAATTGATGGCAGAGAATGGTGAACTGATAGATAATCCGAAAAGGTCCTGAAGACTTGTTGAAATTTAAATTATCTAACTATCACTCAACTATTGGGATGGTGTAATCAGAACTCTGAGATACTTGAAGAAAGCTCCAAGTTATGGTCTCATTTATATGGATCATGGTCATAGAAGAGTGGAAGCCTTCCGGATGTTAATTGGGCAGGATCTCCTATAGATATGAAGTCTACATCAGGTTATTGTACCTTTGTTAGAGGAAACCTAGTATCTTGGAAGATTAAGAAGCAACGTTTTGTGGCTAGATCAAGTGCAGAATTAGAATACAGAGCTATGACTCAAGCTACTTGTGAGTTAGTATGGATGCCTCAGCTATTAGTTGGACTTGCATTCAAATATCCTGCACCAATGGAGTTGTGGTACGATAATCAAGCAGCTATCCATATTGCTTCAAATTCAATATTCCATGAACGTACCAAGCATATTAAAGTTGATTGCCACTTTCTCCGTGAGAAACTCCAACTAAAGTTATTTGTACTAGTTATGTTAGGATCGATGAACAACTAGCTGATATTTTCACCAAATTTCTAGGAAGTAGTAGGGTTGAATATATTTGTAACAAGCTAAGAATGCTTGGTATTCATACTTCAGCTTGAGGGGAGTACTAAAGAGTAAAAGGGTATAATGGTCTTTGTGGATTTGAGAGTTTACCCTAGTATGTATATATATCGTTTTTCATCAAATAAAGACAACAAATTCTATTAACATGAATATTTGTGAGAGGAAACATAATCACATATTATTCAATAATGAACTAATTTATACATTGCTAATAAGTAACAAAACAAGTCATAAGAGTCCTAAAGACCAATTTACTCTTTATACTTCTAACACTCCCCATTAAGCTGGAGCATAGATATTAATCATGTTCAGCTTGTAATAAATATATTCTATCCTCCCATTACTTAGAGATCTAGTAAAAATGTCTGCAAGTTATACATCACTTCTAATATGACTAGGAACAATCATGCTACTCTGCAGCTTCTCTCAAATAAAATGACAATCAATTTCAATATGTTTTATTCTATCATGAGACGCGGGGTTGGAAGTTATATGTATTGTAGCCTTATTATCACACCATAGAGAAATAGGGACTGAAGTTTTAAAGCCTAACTCAGTCAATAACTGCTGAATCCACACTAATTCACATGTCACTTGTGCCATAGCTCTATGTTCGAATTCAATACTAGAGCGGGCCGTAAAATTCTGCTTCTTACTCTTCCATGACACCAGATTTCTGCCAACCAATGTACAATAGCCAGTAATTGATCTCCTCTCATCTGGAGATGCCCAATCAACATTAGGAAATCCTTCAACTCTATTATGACCATGGTTGTGGTAACAATGCATTTTTCCGGAGTCTTCTTCAAGTACCTTAAAATTTTAATCACTGTATCCAAAGAGAAGCTGCCTTGCCACACCGACTGGAAAAGCAATGTATGGTCGAGTAACTATAAGATAATTCAGTTTAACTACCAGTCTTCTATAGCTCTTGGGATTTTCAAAAAACTCTCCTTCCTCAGCAACTAGTTTAACTCCTTATTCCATGGGTGAGTCAAGAACCTGTCTTAGTGAGTAAAGACATATCTTTGTTGTGACAAAACAATACCTTTCGTGAATGTACTACCTCAATTCCTAAGAAATACATCAATTTTCCTAAGTCACTCGTCTGAAATTGCTTTTGAAGATAAATCTTTTATTTAATTATACCAATCAAGTCATCTCCCGTGATGATAATATCATCCACATATATAATCAAGAGTAGCTTGCTTTTCCCTAACTGCCTATAAAAGAAAGAGTGATCATTGTCACATCTAGATAGTCCAACAGAAAGTGCAGCCTTAGAAAATCTTTCAAATACGCCCGTGGAGAGTACTTCAAACTAGACAAAGATTTTTTTTTTAAAGTTGCAAACTCATCATCCAAACCCCTCCTAAGCAATAAACCTTGGAGATTGCTCCTTGTAAACGTCTTCATGAATGGTACCAAGAAAAGAGGCATTCTTGATATCAAGTTGAAATAAGCTTGGTCACAGGAGAAAAAGTATCTAGGTAGTCAACCTTATATACCTGAGCATACCCTTTCACAAGAAGTGTTGCTTTTAAGCGAGTTAGAAATTTTTAGAATTGACTTTCACATCATATACCCATCTATAACTAATATCGGATTTGTTGAAGGAAGAAGTATCAAGTCTCAATTTTGATTAACTTGTAGAGCCTTTAATTCTTCTTCCATAGCTGTCCTCCAGCTAGAACTTTGTAATGTCTCTATGACAAACTTGAGGATAGGATATTGTTCAATAGTACATAAGAAGGACCCAAAGGAAGGAGACACAAAAGAATATGAAATAAAATTTGCATTAGAATATTGGGTACAAGTATGTGTACCTTTATGAGGAGCAATAGGAATATCAAGATCAGACACAAGAGGTGGATCGACTAATGGCATATTTGGGAAGGAAGATGATGTAGTAGTGACAGGAGGAAGGGAGGGCATCCTAAAGTGAAGACGCCAAGTATAAACCTGTAGAGGAAGTGATTCTTGAGTAGGTTGTGGTGAAACGGCTAGAGCAGTCTACCGAATGGTAATTACATGTAATTCTTCATCCATCTCAAATATAGTTATTGAAACATTCTAATTTTTAGGGCTCTGACACCATGTGATATTTGTGAAAAGTAATCACCTATTATTCAATAATGAATGAATTTATATATTGTTAATAAGTAACAAAATAAGCCACAAGAGTCCTAAAGACCAATTTTACCCTTTATACTTCTAACATTTAAGAATAGACACCATTCTTTAGATAACCTGTTTGGCTTTCCAATAGTAAATATAGTTCTCAAACCATAGGCATAATGTTTGGGTATCAAAAGTAGATGATATGGTTATTTCTTGGTGTCCTATGACAAGTTTTGTCACTGCAACCATCTGAATGTATCTAAAAAGTTCAATTACCTTTGGCATTACATCACGGGATCATGAAATTTTTGGTGCAAAAGTCTTGCCTGCATCTTGATCTCAAGTTCGAGCGCGTCCTCCCAAAACTCGAAGTCAATCCCTGGAAGTTCCAAAGTGTCTTGACCTCCGTTAGGTCCAAGCCCTTATGATTTATGTTCCATCTTCAAGTAGCAGCAAGTGATCAATTCAATTCCTCCTTTTGCCACTGTGTCCTGGACGATCTTTCCTCGCTTCCACTGATAGGGACTGCGACGAACTATCCTTCCCACATTCTCTTCGGCACTCTATATTCACATCATGAAGCTCATGACATTCCATTATTGACTGAGGAATGACCTGACGGAGTCAAGTTCATGCCCTGTTGTTAGGAGAGAAAAGCATGAAATGGAAAAAGAGGAGTTGCAGAAACAAGAAGTAACCTCGAGAATCTAGTTAATCTACTTGGCATTATTCGCATGATAATTGACATCTAGATCATTCCACCTTAGCTGGATTGTTTTGATTTATTTAGAAATAGGTCACTTGAGTCATTCTCTTTTAAGTGAGCACGACAACAATCAAACTACTAGTAATGCAATCGAGTCGGGAAAGGTGGAGAGCACTTACAGCTAAACCTTTTCGAACACAATCTGCTCTCTCGGCATCCAATTGTCTTGGTTTTATATCTCTGACATCAATGATCGGATCCCCCTTCGTCGTGTGAGCTTCGGACTCCATCTCATTGTCTCTAGGAATTTCGAAAGCCTCCTTATTTTCTTATCCATCAAGATGAATATGCGAAATTGGTAGAATTAAAGTTGAAGTCATCTGACTCAGGATCTAGATCAACCATGTGTGGAAAGGAAAAGAACATTTCCACACAGAATCAGAGCGCATATCTTTGACAAACCTCATTGCTTTTACCATAAGTTTTCTAATTTTTAGATCACGGGCGAACCACTCTAGCGCTAACCATCACTTCCTAGCGAGAATATCCATATATCTACTTCAATGACATTGTTCCTGCAAATAAGGTGCAAAATATGATGCCCTTGTTACCATCTGAAAGTGATTCGCCACTTTTTTTTTGTTGGTATGGATGTAAATTTTAGTCGTCTTTGCCTTTGGCTTGAGGGAGGGATTGAACTGAAGCCCAACACGCCACTATACTGTCCCTATAATATGGAATTTCACCTAGTTCAAGAGACTTGAAATGCTTACGAAAATGACCAATTACCAGAGAGGATAATCATCCACACCATATGCATTTTACGCAACACCCATACTAGGCTCCCCTTAGTCATCTTTGGTGTTGAACCAACGCCTTGGGCCAGTAACCCCATTGTCCACCAGTGGTTTGGTGTTGCCTTCCTTTGCATGAAAAATAACGACAACTGAGCTCCAAAGCAAAACTAGAAGTGATAGGTATATGGTAAATTGTGAAGAAAATTGAAGGGACTTGAACTTACAAGTAACTCATTATGCCTCTATGGTTGCTCTGAATTCATTCGATCTCATAAGACCTTAGCGTGAAACAAGTAGGGCGACATTGGGTCGCCTTGCAATCCCCCTACCCAAAAATCCATGGAGCTCACCATTGATTGCCACCGAGAACATCGGGGTTCGTAACAAGTTAAAATCAGGCCGGTAAGATGCTCAGGGAGACCGAAAGCCTTTAGGACTCTGCTCATGTTGGAAACAAGTATTTCCTAGAAAGGTGGTGGCTCGGTAGTTTTCCTCTTAGGGAGAAGCACTATGCCATTGTGGATGTTCATGTTTCATGCCGGTTCAACTTGGTCGGCATGCTGTTTGCTACTTCAGGGATGGGCATGTGGATAGACTCCTAGTGTTGGCTTTCTTTTTTTTTTAAATTACTCTTGTTGCATGTTGTTATCTGTCAATTGACTAGTTCACAGATCGATGGGGATATAGATGGTAAAGTTTCCATGGATGATACTGAAGTGGTTGCCACGATCTTCTAATGAGAACATATGGGTCCAGGTGTACTCCTTCGTCACTTGCTGAATCAAATAAATAGATCTCTAAAGAATTAAAAAATTCTAATCCTAATCATCATTCTACATTGCAACCTACGAGGATGTTATTACGAATCTCAACTATAAAGAGCAAAAGGGGGAAACTTTCATAGTTTATCATCATCATAATTCTGCAAAAGTGTTCAGAGTTTCAAAAGAGATATGCAAACAATAACTTTTAAATTCTCAGGAGCAAACAATAACTTTTAAATTCTCAGGAAGCATCATTTTTAATTTCTATGCGGTCGTAGGAGTGCAACATTAGCTAGGAATACAAACTAAAGGCATGACTAAGCATCAAACGACAATGCGGATCATCATTCAGGTCCATTCTATTTTCCCGAAGTACAATGTCCTACTACATTTGTTCTTGACAAGATAATTTGAAGTCACCCGTGCTAGGAGAAGAGAAATGGTGGGCATAACCATTAGCAACATGAACTTAATCTGTAAGTGAATTGTGCATTGGATATTGCATACCGAAACTATCCATAGTAAAGTAGTACGGCAAAGTATTACAACGAAAGACAAGAGTCGAAATACGATGTACCTAAAAGGAAGACCAATCCATCATTTGTAAGAAAGCTAGAAATGAAACAAGCAAGAGCAGTCTCTTACTCTAAGGGAGGGCTATAGATTGTGGCATCCTTTGATTCTTATATCAGCATTGGCATATAGGGTTTCAACTGTCAATCTTGTCTTGGAAAGATGGAAATTTCTAACAACCATTTTTAATGTCTTGTTAAGTACAATAGATGCTTTGGGAACTGTCGGGTTTACTCGATTGATTGCTTATCTTAGTGAATAAAATGCTTCATGTTTCACATAGGTACAAAGAGCTATTTAGATATCTTTCGGAGAATTCTTTTTGTTCGCTTTATCTTTGAGTATGTATTGTTTGATAGCTCAATTTGGTCTAGTTGGTAATTTTTTTCATCCTATTCGGCGAATTTAGATTGAAAGACTTTTGGTATTCACTTTGATGCCAAAAGTTTTCACTAGATCACTTAAATGTCAAATCGAAAACAAAACGATCACTTAAATGCCTTCGGCGAGAAATTTCTATCAAAATTAATGTATGGCATTTTCAATTTGCAACTAGTTTGGTTTTGTTAACAACAACATCATAAGACTGACTCGGACACGCACAACCATCCTATCTATAGAGCAACATGTAAGACTACACCCACATGTGGAAACAAACACTTTGGTCCATCACAAGACAATTCCGTCTTTAGATCTTTTGGCGCCTGGACTACATCAATGTCAATAGAGAGGTAGAAATGAGCGGGACACCTAATCACTATGGATTGAGACGGTTTATGTAACGAACTGGCCCGACGAGGACGGAGAGTGATCGTCGAGGCTAGAGGCCCTGGACAAAAAGCGAGTTTTGGCAGGCTTCTAGGATGGCGAAAGGGTAGGAATGAACGAATTGTGCACCAAATATATGTGTGAAAAATAAAATTAATTCACAGAGATGTCTTTTGACGTAATGGCAATGTTTAAGCGTGCTCAGGTAGAAGCACCCCCAAAATGGAAGATCTCCTGGGAAAGTACCTACATGTACGCCAAAGGAAAAAACTCGTTATAGGATTGGCCAAAGTAGATAATACGTTGCTTCTAAAACTCAAAAGGAAAATGAAAGGTGCTGATAAGGAGGTGAGACATAGCTCGTTCGACTGCAAGCTTCGTGGTGTCCTCAAGAAAGATAAATAGTAGCTGTCTCAATAGCGCCAGCCAAGACTAGGAATCTGTTCTCTCCTCTCTTAAGATACGTGAAATGTATTATGCAAATTAGAATATCCTCATTTCCTTTGTCATTTTTGTTTAAGCAATCTTGGTAGAACAACATCGACATGACAAGCTGTATAATCTCGTCAAGTGTGACATCTCGAATTTCGATTCTTTGTAATATAAATAATATTAAATTTTTGAGATTTAAGGGACAATAGTTGGACGTTGATTTATTGGATTGAAAAGGATATTGAAAAATCCAAAGGCATTGGATAAGGAAAGGCGAGCCAAGATAATCAAGCCGTTGAATCAAAGCATTGAGACCTATTCATGCCTAAGCCTTGTCCTGACTGAACCTTGAAAGTGAATTTACCATTTTTCCCATAAAGGAAAATTTATGATTTTGCCCTTTTCCTTTAAATGACTATTTAGCCATTGAGTGCTAAATTACCAAAGTATCCTCAATCATTGATGCCAAATGGCCAGCCTACCCTTTATTGTGAAATTATCAAATTGTCCCTAGATATTATTCGCAAAAGGACAAAAGAATTTATGAGCAATTAATGGATTTGGCCCCATTTTTTCTCTCTCTTTCTTTCCCCTCCCATTTTTGGCCGTGAACCCCCTTCTTTCTTCCCTTTCTTCTTCTTCCCTTGTTTTCTTTGGTCGTGAACCATCATCCCTCCCTCACACCATTTTTGTTGTCACCCAAGCCCCGTCACCGCTCGTTGTCATTGCCGAGCCGTGCATCGCTACCCATAGCCAGGTCACCATCCACCGAGCCAAACTGCTACCGTGAACACCCCAACCCAAGAGCCCATTTTCTTGATTTCCTATGTGTGCCCGAAGAGAAATCGTCCGTTTGAACTCATCCATAAGGCGAATCGAGCTCCGTTTTCTCCTATGCGACTACAAGATCGAGGGGTACTTGGATCTAAAGAAACCATTGAATTTTTGTGGGTTTGGGAAGAACAGTGGCTGGTCTAAATCATTCAATGTGATTTAAGCTCCATCGCTGCCGCCATTGTGCCCATATCATCAAAATTGTTATTGGGTGAGCTTTCATCCTAATCCATTGATTAATATGTTAAACTTGATTAGGATGACTTTAGATTGGGCTAAGTATGCTTAGTTTTAATTAATTAGAGATTAGTTGATAAGTTATCATGATAAGTGATAAGTGAACTTGATAGGCTATCGAGAAATGCGATAAACTATTAAGAATTTGTTGATAAGCTATCATCATTTAGGTGATAAGCTATCGAGGTTTGGAAGATAAGCTATTAAGATTTTGACGATAAGCTATCGATAATAAAGTGATAAGCTATCGATATTTGGGCAATAAGCTATCGACAATAAAGTGATAAGCTATTGATTTATTCTAATATTATTATTTTTATTAATATTTTCTAGTACTAAGTTGTCATAGTTTATGCTTGAATTGTAATGTCAACATAGGGAATTACTGTATGAATTAGCTAGTATAGCTTAATGATTTAATCATGCATATGTGATCATTTATGATTTATTTACTATATTTTGGTATGAGAGTGTCCTTAATTTGATAAATGCCTAGATAAGCCGAAAGACCCCCATAAGGACGGGTATGGCCTTGATCGGTTGTAATTGATCGAATGGATAACTGCACGGATAAGTCAAAAGACCCCCGTATGAGAATGAGAGTGCCCTTGATTAGACGTAATGAATAGTATACATAAATACCCAGATAAGCCAAAAGACCCCCATATGAGAACTGGCATGCCCTCGATCAGCTGTAATGGATCAAATAGATAAATGTGTAGATAAGCCGAAAGATCCTTGTGTGTGGACGGACATGCCATCAATCGGCTATAATTGATCGAATTAATAAATACCCGATTGAGCCAAAAGACACCCATGTGAGGACGGGCGTACTCTTGATTTGTCGTAATTGATCGAATGGATAAATGCTATGATAAGCCAGAAAACCTCATGTGAGGACAGGCATACCTGAGTGGCTGTGATATTTAGGACACACTTAAATGCACTATGCATAAGGTTGTTGACAAGTGTTCTAATTGTGTCGTTTATTCATTGCATTATATTACATATGGTGGTTTATAACATGTTGGATGTGTGTTAAGACAAGGTAAGGTTGCCTATAATTTTGTGATAGCATACTTGTGCATACTGTATTGCATTGCATATATTAGGTACATTCAAGCTAAGTTAATCTCATAATTGAGGCTTAGGTCGTTAACTCATTGAGATTTGTCTTATTTGTTATTATTAACATTTTTTAGGACTTAAGCAAGTGGAGGATCCAGCCTTTGATCCGAAGGAGGACCCTGAGACACTTGTCGATTGCTGGTACTGAGTGGAGGATGTGAATGTGGACCTTTTTAGAGTAGTTTTTGGGAGTAGTGTTAACCCCAATCCTAACCCGATATATTTTGTTGATCATAAAAAGTGGCCCCGAAGGAGGATTTGTAAATACGAACTTCTCAGGGTTAACAATAAATAAATAAAATGAGCCTTTGTTGTTTACCAATTATTGATTTCCTTCTGACTATCTTTGTTTGTTATTGTACTTGTCTAGAAATGTGAATCATTTTCGCATGTACTTAATTGAAAGATTAAGAAGAGAGGGAGGGATGAGTAAATCTTGAGGTAGCGTTCTAGGGAGTGATAAGATGCGCTAGTGAGTGACTTGTTTGGTAGGCATATGCGCGTTTAAAACTTACAAGTATATGTGTTTCTGATTGTTAGTGGATAGACAGTAGCTTAGGCTACTTTTTCGTTGAGAAGTTCGTCGATCATTACTTTGACTTATTAATTTTTGTGTCATGAGGTTATACTATTGTGATCGACAAGTGGATTGGACGATATGTCTAGATGAGTAATCATAATCCAGGAGTGTTTATAGAAAGGGCAACTTAGGAGGATCCCAGAGTGGATGAGATTCTATAGGCGTTGGAAGTCCTTAGGGACATTGTAGGGCAGCAAATAAGGAATAAAGCTACTACTGCCATTTCGAATGAATACTCATTGATTGGAAATAGGAATGGTGTGCATCCAATGCATAAGTTGGTGGAGCAATTTCTGAGACTCAAGCCATCGAAGTTTGTGGGAGCAAGTAATCTAGAGGCTGCAACCTCATGGATCAGGATTTGGAGAAGGCTTTTGCTTTGCTGACATGTTTCAAAGAAGATAAGGTGATCAACAGATGGATAGGATGGTAAGTCGAAATAGTAACAACTTATCGATAGGATTGAACTGTGGAGTTTGAAGGGTAGCCTGTATTACAAATTATGGATATGGAATTGCGATGGTTTATATATTGATTGTCATTGAAATGCTTTGATATTGATTTATGTTCATAGGGAAGCAAATAGTGATTGCAAAGCACTAGGCGTGAATTTAAGCTTGTGTTTTGTGATTTAGATGTTAACCTTGAATGATGGGCCAATGTGACTATATGAATTGGCTTTTGAAATGATAGAGACCAAGAAAGAGTTATATAGATTGATTTTAAGTTCTTGATTTGTGAAGCAGATGGTCACTTGAAATGTTGGAAAGTTCGATTTAAGATAAAGTACTGATGTTGGATAGACAGCTGATACGAGAGATGTAAGGATGGTCATGCATTACACAAGTGTCTTGCATTTAAACTATAGGGTTTGAGATGTGCATGCATGAGCATATCATTTGTGTTGTTAGACTTGATAAATCGTCAGCCTGGTATGAGATGAGATTGAAGAAATACCTACAAATTATAGTGAAGCATTATGGGATGTGTGGAACGGGACTCTCTTCATAGGTGTATAACTTGGGACAATTGTAATGACAAGGTCTAAAGAGGGTGAGGAGTAATTGCTAGAGTAGAGAGGCTTGGACAAGGAGTGGCTTCTAACAGGCTTATAGGATGACGGTGGGGGCAAGAGTGACTCAAGCCATACATTGAAATGGACGAGTCTAGGTATCGAGTTAAGTCTGACATGTTTTGAAAGATACATTGCGTTGAAATTCATTCTCAAAGTGAAAAATATTTTTGAAAGTACATAGCATTATATCTCGAACAATAAATGAGAAAGAATGAACTGATTGAGATACTATGAATGAGAAAATGCCTGAATACCTTAGGGAATGTTTGTGAAAGTCCTTTGTATTTGTTGTGCCTTTGTTGTGATCAGAGAGGGAGGGCTCTTGTTGTGTGATCGATGTGACCTTGAGATGTGATGAGACCCACATGAGCTAGTCGGTTAATGAACCAACAACGTCATGATGGGGTGTGAAATGTGTTTTAAAGACTGTAACCAACAAGATCCCAAGCATGGCATGTGAGATTAGCATCGAGAAATGGCATAGATTATGTGTATCCTGAGTAGTGACAGATGCTCTGCTTAGTGAAATGTGACGGACATTATGGTCTTAAATAACGTCATGTGGATTGGCAAGTGTGAGAATTGCCTGGAATATTTGTGGTGTAATTATGAGTGAACCGTATACCGGTACAGCTATATAGACCTATGAGTATTAGGGTCAATGAAGACCCTTTTGAATGGTTAAGATTGTGAGATGTGATGATTCTCGGAGAATAAGATATCATAGTAACCCAATGAAAGCATAGCGAAAAGGATGAGAATTTAAATATAGAGGTACGTTGGGCCATTTGAGATTTTGGAACGAATCAAGAATTTGGCTTTTTGTCTCACATTGCCACCAAGACTTGCTTTAGTGCCTGACATTTTTCATGTATCGATGCTGAGGAAGTATGAGCTTGATCCAGCTCACGTGTTGAATTTCGAAGAGATTAATTTGAATGAGAGATTATCGTATGTGGAACGACTTGTAAGGATTAAGGACAGGAAAGAGAAAATGTTTTGGAATAGGACAATTCCCTTGGTCAACATGATATGGCAACACCATGGAGCAAATGAAGCAACGTGGGAAAGCGAGGATGTTATGAGGTGCTAGTACCTTTATCTTTTGAGGATGTGTAAGGGTGCAATTTTGAGGATGAAATTTCCTTAAGAAGAGAGAGTTGTGACATCTCGAATTTCGATCATTTCTAAGATAAATAATATTGAATTTTTGAGGTTTAAGGGACAATAGTTGGACATTGATTTATTTGATTGAAAAGGATATTGGAAAATCCTAAGGCATTAAACAAGAAAAAACAAGCAAGGATAATCTAGCCATCAATCAAAGCATTAAGACTATTCACGCTCGAGCTTTGTCTTGGTCGAACCTTAGAAGTGAATTTACCGCTTTGCCCATAAAGGTAAATTTACAATTTTGCCCTTTTCCTTAAAATAACCATTTTATCTTTGAGTGCTAAATTATCTAAGTAACCTTAATCATTGATGCCAAATGATCAACCTACCCCTTATTGTGAAATGATCAAATTGCCCTCGGATATTTTTCGCAAAAGAATGAAAGCATTTATGAGCAACTAATGGATTGGGCCCCATCTTTTTCTCTCTCTTTCCCCTCCCCCTTTTGGCCGTGAACCCTCCTTCTTCCTCTTTTCTTCTTCTTCCTTTTTTTCCCTTTAATTGTGACCCATCATCCCTCCCTCACACCATTTCTTTTGTCGCCCAAGCTCTGCCACCATTCATTATCGTCACTGAGCCATGCATTGCCACCCATAGCCGGACCACCGTCCGCTAAGCTAAATCGCCACCATGAACACCCCAATTCAAGAGCCCATTTTCTACGCACACTCGACAAGAAATTGTCCGTTTGAGCTCGTTTAGAGGGAATTGAGCTTCATTTTTTCTTATGCGACTACAAGATCGAGGGTTACTTGGATTTGAGAGCTAATTGTCATAGAAACTATTGGATTTTCGTAGGTTTGGGAAGAACAAATCATCCGGTACGATTCAAGCTCTGTCATCACCGTCATGTCCATGTCATCGGAATCATTATCGGGTGAGTTTTCGCTCTAATCCCTTGATTATTATGTTAAACTTGATTAAGATGAATTTAGATTAAGCTAAGTATACTTAATGCTAATTAATTAGAGATTAATTAATAAGTTATGGTGATAAGTGGACTTGATAGACTATCAAGAAATGCAATAAGCTATCAAGAATTTGGAGATAAGCTATCATCATTTAGGTGATAAGCTATCAAGGTCTGGAAGATAAGCTATCAATATTTTGACAATAAGTTATCGATAGTAAAGTGATAAGCTATCGATATTTAGGCGATAAACTATCAATAATAATCATATTCTAAAATTATTATTTTTACCAATACTTTCTAATACTAGATCATCATAGTATATGCTTGAATTGTAATATGTACTTTGGGAATTACTGTATGAATTGGTTGGTGTAGCTTAAATGATTTAGTTGTGCATATGTGATCACCTGTCATTTTTGTACTGTATTTTGGCATAAGAGTGGCCTTAATTTGAGAAATGTCAGGATAAGCCAGAAGAACACCATAAGGAAAGGTGTGCCCTTGATCGGCCATAATTGATCAAATGGATAACTGCCCGGATAAGCCAAAAGACCCCCCGTATGGGAACGGAAGCACCCTCGATCGGCCGTAATAGATCGAATAGATAAATGCACAAATAAGTTGGAAGACCCCCGTATGAGAACGGGCGTGCCCTCGATCAGCCGTAATTGATCAAATAGATAAATTAATCCCAATCTCGACCCGGTATCTTTTGTTGGTCATAAGAAGTGGCCCAAAGGCAGGGCTTGTAGATATGAACTTTCCAGGGTTAACAGTAAATAAATAAAATGAGTCGTTGCTATTTACTAATTGTCGATTTCCTTCTGACTATCTCTGTTTGTTATTGTACTTTTCTGGAGATGTGAATCGTTTCCACATGTGCTTAATTAAAAGATTAAGAAGAGAGCGAGAAATAAGTAAGTCTTGAGATGGCGTTTTGTGGTGTTACACCGAGGATATATTATTATGCCTGATGTCGATCTTGAGATTGAGTGATTCCTCCTAACACTTAGAGTGAGTCCCAAGGGCCTCGGCGATTCTCGGCCTCCATTTGGTCCTGGCCCTCGCGATCTCTGACCCATTTTCAAGAAGCAGCAGGTGATCGAAGTCCATCCCTCCATTCGCCTCGGAGTGTCCAAGGCCCTCTCTCGCTACGGCCGATAGCGACTGCAACAAGCTATCTCTCCGGCATTCTCTTCGGTACTCTAGATCCACGTGGTGGAGCTCGTATTTTTCCAGTACCGAGTGAGGAACGCCCTGACAAGCAGATGGGCCGTTCCCTAGAGTTACAAAGGTAGAAACTATGGAAACCGGGATATGCAAAAATAACGAGAATCTCACCTCAAGAATCCAGTTGATGTACTTGACATTGTTCACGTGATAATTGACATCCAGATCGTTCCATCTTGGCTGGAGAATGCAAATGTAATGAACTTACTAACTCGTCAATTTCACTGGTTAATGAGTTACTGACATTATGATTTAAGTGGCTTCCTGATTACTTACCTACGGCAACAACTTTCCAACTTTTAAATCACAGGGTGTCGAGTTGGAATCCCTTTCCAATACTTAATATTGATAGCATAACATATCAATTTATGTCGATTACCAATATTATAAAGTTACCAACTATTGCACCACCAAAGTTCAAGTTGAGTAATTTACCCACATTTTTCCAATTGGTTAATATATTTTGCCGGATTCGGCGATCGGCCACCAATTTTGATTTGAAGAAGCCATAGATTTGCTTTTTGAGTGTGTGACCCATATCTTTGTTCTTTTGATGATTCATCTTTTTTTTTTTTTGCCTATATTAATGAAATGCTACTTTGACCATATATTTTTTGTCAATCTGTTCTTGGTCGTTTAAACCTTAACAAATTATCAACATTACTCTTCAAATGACCAGCTTTAAACAAGAATTTACTTCCCAAACTTGTTTAGCTTATTATTACCAACTAATTTTAAGTACCAGTTATTATTGAGTCACTTAAGGCTTATTGGTTGTTTTGGCACCAATCAATTTGATATTCGTAGAATAGTCGCAATGTTGATACCTTATTAACCTCTCTACACATGTAAAGTTTATTAAAAGTTAATAATTTACATATCAATCTGATATTGGTCCATTTATTAAAATATTGGCAACATACCGAGCTCTAATCGTGCCTATACAATTTAAAAAGAATTGGGAATTGGTAAAATTTGAGAGGATTTGATAATTTGCTAATCAATTATTGTTGGTAGATTCACTTTACTGTTGGTAAATCGTTGTAAATTCATTAGAGTGCTGATAAACTTACTAAGTCTAACCAAGTCAATTTGTAAAATCGAAAAAAATTCATGCCTCGCTTATCACTTTGAAGTTGGTAATGGGAGAATTACAAGCGTGGTGTAGCCCGGCGATAGCGAGGTTGAGCCTCGCCAAATCTAGCCTAGCGAGGTCGACCTTGTCTAGCCAAGGTGAGACTCACCAAATCTAGGCTGGTGAGGCAATGCCTTATGCAACAATAGCGAGGCTTAGCCTCACCTCGGTTGGGCGAGGTCACCTTCGCCAGGTCAGGCGTCGCCTCTGGCGATCGGCCTATGGAAGAAGAGGGAAGGAAAAAAAGAAGAAAGAAAAAGAAAAGAAAAAAGGAAAATAAAATTCAAAATTCAAAAAACATTAAAGTAGTATGGTGCTGGCCGGCATTCACGCTAGCACCAACTGGTCAAAATTAGACGAATGGACTGAATTAGCATAATTGAAAAATATTGAGGATTGAATCACAAAAAAAAAAGTTTAGGACTGAATTGACATAATTACAATAGAATTAAGGCTTTTTTAGTAATTTTTCCATTAGTAAATTCATGGCAATTTAGATTACTTACTAAACTCCTACCCAAGTCCATTTGTAAAGTTTATAAGAAAGTTGGTACATTATGAATCAATTTGGCTTTGGACATCGATTACTATATATTGGTTTCCTTAAACAGTTGTCTGACAAAGGTGTCTGGAACTCATCGAACGAATTCAGAATTATAGTGTTTTACTACCCGGGACGCTAGAAAATAGGAAGTACTTACAGCCAACCCTTTTCGTACGTAATCGGCTGTCTCTGCATCGAGTCGCCGCGGCAGTTTTGTGTCATCCATGTCGACCATAGGACCGCGGTTCTCTGTATGAAATTCTATCTCCCTTCTTATCTCCTCTGTAAAGCGTGAGAGTCTCCTTGTTTCCTTGTTCATCATGACCGTTTCCCTGCAAATGGTACAGAATTCAAACTGAAAGGAAAGTGGAAAGAGCATGTTTGCCCAGGATCAGTCATATTGTATGGACATACCACATCGCCTTCACCATAATTTTCTCGGTGTTCGGATCACGGATGAACCACTCTCGCCTCAGACTGTTCCTCTCGGATGGAAATGTCCAAGTGTCTGCTTCAATAACACTGTTCCTGTAAATATTAGAGGGAAAAAATGATGCTGCTTTTACCATCTAGAGGTGATTCACAATTCACACATGATCTTTTCCATTTTGGTGTCCTAAACTTTATGGACGGATGTAAGTTATGCCTTCTTTTGCTCGGGGTTTAAGTTCCAGGGACTGAACTGAAGCCGATTCATTATCAGGACACGACTGCATCATGTCGCGGAATCTTGGAACATCACCTAGTTCAGGAGACTTGAACCATCTCCTGGACATGACAAAGTTGATGACTTTAAGAGTGTCAAATATGCTTATCAGAATGGCCAATTACCAGAGAGGATAGGTATCGACCACGATCTGCATCTTACGGATCACCCACACCAGGTTCCTTTTGCACATCTCTGGTGTGCAACCAAAACCATCAGCCAGCAACCCCATGCTCTTGCAGTGGTTCAGTGCCGTTTCCTTCGCCGTGCAAAAGCAATGAAATGAGCTTGAGAGGGAAAAGGCGAGGGAGCATAAAAAAGAAGAAGTGAAAGAGACTCCAACCTGCAAGTAATTCATTAGGGCCTCGATGGTTGCTCTAGAATCAGTGCCTACCTCGTATGATCTAACCAGGAAAGTTTGGCGGAAAACAGGGCCACCCTGCAGCATTCTTCCCTCGAATGGGTTGTGCATAATGTCGCCTTGCCTACCTTTTATATAAGAAAGTATTGATATCAAATTTGCTATGATAATGGAAAGAAACGCGCTACTGAGATGCGGTTGCTTGGTGATTTTCCTCTTAGGAAGAAGCGCTGTGTCATTTTCATGCTTCGTGCTCTGCGCTGATTCAACTAGGCTGACATGTAGTTTGCTGTTTCTGAGATGGGAGGCCTTTACTGCTAGCGTCCAACTTATGGGAGCAGCTGAATTCGCCTCTTTTCCAAACTTACTTTTGTTACATGTTCTTACCCGACAACTCAAATTTAATGATTCATTAGTCGATGAGGAGATAGAAGGTAAATATGTCATCGTCGATGTCCAAGTCACTGCCGCGGATCTTCTGTTGAGAACC
The DNA here is from genome assembly GCA_019149425.1 of Psidium friedrichsthalianum. Lineage (NCBI taxonomy): Eukaryota > Viridiplantae > Streptophyta > Magnoliopsida > Myrtales > Myrtaceae > Psidium > Psidium friedrichsthalianum. Next base: position 32,309 of record JAGVVM010019670.1, read on the forward strand.
GAGTGGTGTTTTATGTGCTTTGCCTCTTCGTAAGCTGCATCAATTGAACACTTTAATGAAGAAGTATGGAACTTTCAGTTTATTCTACATCTGGAATTACGAGGACGATACAATATCTGAATCATAACAATTAATGTGGAAAGTATGGGGAAGGCATGATTTGTTATTGGAATCGCTCTGCAGACATGAACTTGGTCTCTATAGCAGGGTCGTCACCCACCCAATCCGCAAGAGCTCTACAAGAGTATTTGTAAGCTTCACCCACCAAGGGAAAGAGAATTAACACTTGGCATAATCCTAACAAAAAGAAGCTTCGTCCTGAACAGAGTTCAGTTCCAAACAAATTCTAGGGCATAGCAATAACTGAAGCAAAATTAAAGGAAAGAAAAGCAGATGAACCCAAGTAAGAAAATAGCTGCTGCATGGTGGTCCATGAGCTTTGCGTATTGATGTGTGCATTGGACGGTAGTTTTTGTTCAGAAAGCCGAACATGAAAGTAAGAAGTCATGTCCATCTTGCTACAATACCGAAAAATGACGACTTGAACAAAGAAGAGAAGTCTCTTACTTGGTTGGCAAGTTTAAGGCAGGGCTGAAGGTGCTGTGGCATTCTTTTATAGGCACCGGCATTGAGAGGGATTGTACAGTGGTCCTGTCCTGGAAGCAGGACTCTTCCATCCTCAAGAATGGGTACAGAAGAGCCGTTTCCCTAGAGCTGAAATTCTGTTCATCGTGGGTCGTGCTGACAAGTGCCCCGAGATATTTGGTAAGCATACTAATACAAGATGACTCGATTTTCAAATGAATCGATTGTACACAACATAGAAGAAGCGGACAGATCGAAAGCGGCAAAGCTTCTTTAGCTGAATGCTAATAACAAGTGTCCCTGAGACACTCGTTCACAAAATCTCAAGTACAGTCTGTTTTCATTCACTCTCCCTTCAACTGTGGTTGCTTGCGGGTTCAGTTTAGTCCACATGGTTCTCAATCCTATCCAATGGATTCGAAGTTAAAAACTTTCCACCCAAACCAGAACTCTTCGTGTTAGTTCAGTTTGCAGTCGGTTCGTTCGGTCATACAAATGACACAGACAATATCCATCAAACTACACAATCTAGGGAACAGCCATCAGCTACTCTTTTGCTACTCTTTTTCTTAAAGATGGTCTCACCTAAAACAACGTAAAGGATGGTTTGAAAAGATCAAAGCAACACAAAAGATAAGAACAGAAAATTGGAAACAAAATTTGGCCAGTTTGGCCATTTTTTGGCTAAGAATCAGGGAATATTTTGACCTTAGATAGTATAGTGCATTGGTTATATTGATAGGGTTGGTGAATTTAGTACGAGTAAATCAATATGACTTAACGGACGGATCATTACTTCACTTCTATCTATCTGTAAATAAGTCAATTCTTGATGAAGTCATCTTTCTCATCAAAATGATGATAGAGAAAAGGTGAGGGCAAGTGGGTGAAACAGTACTCGTTCAGTGGCAAGGTTGTTAACGAAGAAATTTACATATTGGCAAATTTGTCGATACAAAAAAGGATTGCATTTTCCTCCATCCTCGGGTTCGAGGGAATTTCTTCTAATTCGTGCTCCGGTTGGTGGCTTGTAAGCACGAGCATTCCCTATATATTGAGTTAAGTTTGCATGTGGGTCGTGTTCGGAAGTTGGAACTCGGACTACAGACTCAGTTGGAGACTTCTCTGATTTGCAGTAAGCGAAAACAAAACCTTAAGCCATTCCGTGTCGGGGTTGAGAAAAGACTCATGCGTGTGCTTATCATGTGGCACTTGACTGCGCAGACGCGATTACCGTATGGAGAATGCTTGGCAAATGTTTGCCAGATTTTTTCTGAGTTAAGCTTACAAGTTAGTGAAACATTAGCAAGACCTCATAGCCATATGCCCTGTTGTTTCAAAACATCCAAAGTGGATGGAAGAACAAAATAAGCCGGCATTCTAACGCACATGAAGGTGGTGTTCGGGTACCAAACAAAGTATCTTTGGGTACCAAAAGTTAGGTGTGTTGTTACTTCCTTGGCAGCAGCATATGGAATGGTGGGTACAAAATTTCGGCCTGATCTTTTCAAGCCCTTGCTATTTCTGATCCATCTTCTAGAAAGCACCAAGTGATCAAATTCGATTCCTTCACCGGCGGCACTCTGTCCAGGACCATCTCTCACTTCTGCCGATAGAGACCGCAACGAACTGTTCTTCCCCCAGTCTCTTTGGAACTCTGTGTTCACACCATAAAGTTCACTGTTTTCGAATGTCGGCCAAGGAACACCTGGACAACCCAGAACAAAATAAAACTGTTGAAACTGAAGTTCTAGAGAGAAAGAATTCACCTAGGAATCCAGCTGATGTAGTTGACATTGTTCACATGGTAGTCGACGTCCAGATCATTCTTCGTTGGCTGGAGCATTGAGTGCAAAAAAATGGGAATCACTCGCACTAGCCCCTCGTAAGAAAAGAGAGCACGACAAGAATTGGAATGCTATTATAAGCTATCGATTAGAGAAAGCCGAAAGCACCTACAGCCAGCACTGTTCGTATGTAACTTGCTGTCTCGGTATCTAGTCGTCGTAGTTTTGTATCGTTGGTGTCAATCATCGGTCGCTGTGCATTGTATGGGCTTCCATCTCCACTCTTTAATCTTCTTTTCAAGGTTGAACGTGACAGCATATAGAAAGACACCTCTAGCTGGAAAACAACTCAAAACAAAGAATAGAAGTATTTTTAACTGATTCTCAATCTTAATTTAAGGCCGAAGATTGTGGCATTCATGTACAAGCATTGGGCATCCTTCTTGTTGTGCTGTCCTGGAAGCGGGGCTGTGTCACTCTATTTTGGTTCTCTTCTCTTAAACTATGCGACTTTCATAGTTCGATTTAGTTCGTTCAGGTATATTTTCAATCATTTCCCATAATTTTGGATAATTTTCCACCAAAACCAGGAGTGCAAAACTTAAACCAAACCCGTAAGTTCATTTTGCAATCAGTCCTCGGTATTGATGGGCGGTTGCTGTCTTTACCTCATCTGAAGAGCAATGTTTTCGTAGACTTTCCTGCTTTACTCTTCTGAACTCACTGGAGCCAAATGGACAGCTGGTGGCATATCCTAAGGGAGACAAGTTCCATCGTATCATACAAGCTTGGGAACATTCATCAAACATAATATTAGCAACCAAATTTTCTGATGTTGATCTCACTATCAGGTTGAATCATGGAAAGAGCATACAAGATCAGAATCGAAAATGGAAACTACAATTTGGCCTATCAGGACACGTTTTCACCTCGATCATGCAGATAGAGTTGCTTAATGCGCCAATTAGTGAAAAAGCAGCGAATTCCCTACATGGCGAGTAAACTGATAACTCAGATCTTCTTCATCATTCATTCTGTGCCCCAGTTGGTGTCAGTCCTTTGGCATTGTTGCAGGATGCCTGGAAATAGTCCCTTGCCTGTATAACCTTACATAACTATCCAGGACAGCTGCACTGATCATGACTAAAAAAAAAAAAACTACAAGTTGAAGCTATCATCAGGTTCCGGCAAGGTTTACTCCGACGACAGAGCCGAACTAACCATCTAATAAAACAAACTACACAACTTGTAACAAAATGAAGCCATTCATCTTCTTTCTATTTTTCCTTTTTTTGAGATCTGCTAGTCATCATCTTTTGGTGTATTCTCTTTCGCGACGTATTCAAGCAAAAGACTCTCCAAAGATGTGGTGTGGGATTCTGGAAGCGGTTTGACATAGAGGCAAATCAGCAGCATCTCTCTAGTCCTAAGCCTGGCTGGTGAATCACCAAAATGCATTGCACTCTTGCGCTTTCATTGTCTACCCCCACCCCCCACAGGAATGCGCAAGAATGCGAGTGAAGGCGCAACTCACGAGGCCGCTTCGAAATAGCTCGGTGGATTCAAACATTGAATGATCAATGAGACCAGCAATTTACATCTGGTAGAGAAGCCAGAGGATACCTAGAAAGGCTGAAAGTCAAAACGGGTTAAATAAATAATATAAGTCGGACCATATGTGATCCGACCCAAATCAAACCCGATCCATCCATTTGACGCTTTAATATTGACCTTTTAGATGTTTGGGCTAGAGGACCCCAAAAGAAGCACTCCTCCATTCCGTCGTTTACTGATTTTGGCTTTTTTTTTTTTTGCCTTTACTTTAGCCACAATGTTTTGGGTAATCAAACCCCCGACGGATACACACCAAGCCGCCTCGCGCAGCTACATCGAGTAAGACCTCATTGGCAGGGAGGCAGATGTGGCCCGTGAGGTCAATCTGAATAGGAAAACTATGACTCAATTAGGCCTAATTCTTTAAGGAAAAAACCCTTAATTTTAAGTTCGATTCTAAATCCGTCTCAAACTTCTTCTTTTTTCTCAAAAAAAAAAAAAACCTTCAACTTTAGATCAAGTCCCAATCTGTTCCGAGCATTTTTTGTCTAAAAAAAAAACTCAACTTTAGGTCCAGTTTCAAATCTGCCTCGAACTTTTTTTTGTCTAAAAAAAAACCTCCGACTTTAGATCTAGTCCCAAATCTGTCTCGACCATTTTTTGTCTTAGAAAAAAAAATCTCCAATTTTAGGTTTAGTCCCAAATCTGGCCATAATTTTTTTCTAAAAATAAAAATCCTCAACTTTAGGTCCAATTACAAATCTACCCGAATTTTATTTTGTCTAACAAAATCTCAAAAAAAATCTCAAACTTTCAATCTATTGTCAAACATAACTTGTGCTCCAGTCCCAACTTGATGTGGCATTTTCAAGTCGATAAAAAATCCCCATTATCAAAGTAGTGGGGCGATAAGTACAGACTGACGTGGCATTGTCACTTAGATAACAAATCCACCCCAATAATGATTGTTAAAATTCTCCAATGAAATCATTATAGGATATGAAATTAGAGTGAATAATGGAGATTTTTGGACAGATAGCTCATGAGGTTAGATTTGTCATTAGAGTACAAAATTAGTGATTTTTTCTTAGACAAAAAAAAAATTAGGGTAGACTTGAGACTACATCTAAAGTTTGTGGTTTTAATACTCAGGACAGCTTTGAGACTAGGCTTAAAGTTTGAATTTTTTTTCGAGACAAAAAAAGTTCTAAATAGATTTAGGGCTAAATATAAAGTTGAGAATTTTCTAAAGAATCAGACCTATTCAAATAGGATATATGATACTTTTGCACCAAACACTTGACAATTCATTCAATCCCATTTTCACACATAAGCAATATGCGACATCTCTATATTAACTCACTCAATGTACTGTCTATTTTAACTCGTCCCCTATCGAGCCTCACGACTTTATCATTTAGCATACAGAAAGACATTTTCCCGAGAGATCACACATCCCAATAGTGTTACCCGAGCACTTTAGCTTTAGAGTATTATTGTTGCGTTAAAAGGCGCCTGTATGAGCTAATCCCATAGTCGTTTCACCTGTATTCGATGCATAGTTTGATTTATTCGTGCTCTTTCGTCATTTTAGAAGCCTGTTAAGAACCACTTCTTCTCCAAACTCTCATGTCCCGATGGTTTCCCTGCCCTCGTCGGATCGGGTGGTTACACAATGGTTCTGGCGAAGAAACCAAAATCAAAAGGAGCGGTCCGAGTAATCAACGACCAGGATCGGCGATCCACAGGGCCGACCGTAGGCTCAAAACAGATCCTGCTTTGCCAGGAAAAATGAACACGAAGATGATGATGACGATGATGATGAAAAGACTACATAACGTGTGGGACCTACTTCAATCCACGTGGATCAGACGGGGGATGCTGTTAGAAACTTAGAGATCGGCTACAATCTGGTCGGACGTCGTGGCCTTTCTTTCATCCTCTAATCCAACGGACAAGATGTCTCTCGTTCACCGCCACACCTCGTGCCCTGACCATCTCTCTCTCTCTCTCGCCTCGCTCGCTCTGTCGCTCTGAACGTGGAGCTGACGTCGTGCCTTCTCTGAGAATGTGAATACGAGGCGGGTGAAGCCCCTCGCTCGATCTTCAATTCACTTCGCTGAGCTGCGTTTGCCTTTTTCTTCTTCCATCTCGGGCTAATGTGGATCTGGGAATCGTTTGGCATTCGTGATTTGTGGCGGGTAGCTTTTCTTCGAAACGATATGACCGGCTGATGCACATCGAATCTTTGATTTGCGAATTCTGCGTACGTGATCAGGTTGACCTTTTGGCTGGTGACTCACTGTGCTTTGAGACTGACCTTAATGTTGATCTGTTGTGCAGTTTCACAGGTTTAGCATGAATTTTGTAGGAATTAGGGGTTTCGTGAACTACCGGGTCTTGATTTTTAGTCTGGTTCCCTAGAATTGTGAATTTTCCTCGTGAATAGGTTTAGGACGTGTCTTTAACCTCTTCAGTTCTCCAACCGGATCTTAGGTTTTTGCGTGGTCCTAGCATTAGGTTTAGTGCTTCTTTTAACTCTGTTTGCTGTTCTTCTTTAATTGCTGTTTCCTGAGTTGACTGAGCTTGTGCTAATGAATTATATTGCTGATATTCTGGAGTGGTTCTAAGAGTAGAAACTCGATGGTCGGTTAATTTGTGGAGATTGACTGATGCCAAGTGTCGGGAGTTCTGTTGAAAGATAGTAGAATTTTCATGTATGTTTTTGGATCTATTATTCATTGGAGCAAGTTCAATAAGACAGGAAGCTCATGACTTATAACTTACAATGTTGGACACCCCGCCATATAGGTTTGTCTCTGGGTCAACTTAGATGGATGTTGGAGCTCCCGAACGACATAGAGATAGCCAGATAGATCGGTACCCTCTGCTAATGGAACAAGTGGAGAGTAATAGCGATCATCAGCACATAATTGACGTAGAGAGACATGGGAAAACTCATTGACCTCATCTCATGATGATCAGCAAAGCATGGTAGACTCAACAGAGGATGAGGATGAACTTTCGCCAAGCGTGCCAGCCCCTGCGGATCAAACAACTGTAAATACATCAAACAGATGGAACTCCACGAATTCCTCTAGCACAAGGAGAGGTGATGATTACCACCAATATCGCAGAAGTCCATTGAATTCTGGACTATGGATTTCAGTTGAGTTAGTTGTTACGTGGGTCAAATTATAGCATCCATAGTGGTGTTGTCATTGTCAAGACATGAAAATCCAGAGGCTCCACTATTTGCATGGGTTGTAGGTTATGCATCTGGCTGTGTGGCAACGCTGCCCATTCTTTACTGGCGTTATCGTTCTCGCAACCGTGGTCGTGATCAGGAGTTCAATCGATCCCAACAAGTTGCTTCTTATAGCAGTCAATCGAGCCTAGATCTTATACAGCCATCTCTGTCACACAGTCCACAGATGAGGGCGATCAACATTTTGAAGAATCCGCTCCATGGAATGGCCAAATTGCAGACACTCTGAGTTCACGGTAAAGTTCAACTGTTGTTTTATTTCTTATACTGGTCATGGATTGATGATTGCTTCTCATCTATTCAAATTGAATTTCATTTTGCACGTCGTGGGATATTATTGGCAACATTCGGAACGTCCATGTCTGTCCATTCTATGATAGATGGATCAAGAGCTAGTTTCTTTTTTGCAGATTTAGTGGACTAATGGACCATGTCAAGATGGCCTTAGACTGTTTTTTCGCTGTATGGTTTGTTGTTGGCAATGTGTGGATTTTTGGAGGTCACTCTTCACCTTCTGATGCTCCGAAACTGTATAGGTACCAATTTATAGCGACACTGTTCTGTTCTGTCTAACTGTAATTCCTGTGCTTGATATACGTGTTATGGCCCTTTTGCAGGTTATGTATAGTATTTCTAACTTTTAGCTGTATTGGGTATGCCATGCCTTTCATACTTTGTGCAACAATTTGTTGCTGCCTACCTTGCATAATGTCTGTTCTGGGCATCCGAGAAGACTTCTTGCAGACAAGAGGAGCCACCTCAGAATCCATCAATGCTCTTCCAATCTACAAATTCAAGTTGAAGCAAAACTTAAATGCTGATGGCGGGATTTTAACCCAGGAGGAAGTGAAGGTGGGGTCTTGGCTCCAGGGACAGAAGAGGAGCGTTTCTTGTCGGGAGAAGATGCAGTAAGCTTAATACCCACTCATGTCCTCTCCATTCCAATTCTGGACCTGCTGAATTTTGACCTATAATGTAGGGCTACCATTTGATTTCTTGTCCTTAAAAGAATGCCTCACCTCACATTTGCTTATCTGTCCCTTAACACGGTGAAATTATCATGGTAGCAGCAAGTGGCAAATGCTTACTATCGGCAGCTAGGCATGATAGTTATCTTCATGCAGAGTGATGTTTTGCCATTGTATTTGTGCAGGTTTGCTGTATTTGCTTGTCTAGATATGCAGATAACGATGAACTAAAGAGCTACCTTGTCACCATGTCTTCCACGTTGACTGCATTGATAAATGGCTAAAGATCAATGCTTCGTGCCCCTCTGCAAAAGCGAGATTAGTGAGAGCAGCGGGCTTTCGCGATCTGAAAGAGACAGCTAGGACCAAGGACAGAGTTCTAAGTAGCTCAAGAATTTGCATGAGGGAGATGCCTATGATGTGCCAACTGCCGCGTGTTCCCATCAGACTTACGATGAAACAAGGCCTCTTTCGTAGAGAGGTGCATTAAATGGCACAGGTAGCTGGAGGTTGTCTTCGCAAAGAGGTTCTCTCGCCACGCGTCGGGTGATTTCGCCGTTGCTACACTATTGAGAAGTGAATTCCTTGCTGGGGAGATCCCACATTCTCAGGACATGTCAATGTGAGGGCAAAGTTGAATGCTCGACCCGTTTGCGGGGTGTCCCGTGAAATGATCTGGGAGGGTGCTGCGATGGCAAAGAAATCTTTGTGCACGGATCGACGTATCTCAGGATAATGGTAATGATGTATTGACTTCTTGGTGAGCATGGCACATGGTGTATTGAATCACGTAAATCGCGATAAGCTGTGACTATTCATCGTGTCGTGTGATTCTAATTTGGCGCCCTAGAGGGGGCATGCTTTATATGGAGTACCTCAGTATTACTGGTGTTACATTTACCCAAGGCTGGTCAAGAAATAACTACAGGCTGTAGTGTTTAATCAAACTTCTGGCAATATGCTAAAAAATTGCTGATATGCACAGAGGACTAAAAAATTGCTGATATGCACAGAGGACCACTTGATTTTTATTCACACTTTGTGTGTCGTAGAAAACAAGTGGAGTAGGTTTCTTTCCCTTGTCTTTTTTTTGGGGGTGACGTGTTGCGAATGACTATGTCGATGGCTCTTGAAAGTCTGCTTATTCCGGTAATAAGTAATAAATCAAAAAGTTGTTTCGAGACATGAAATAAAACACACCCCCACAGCGACAACCCCTACACCCCCCCGGGCTCCACAACCAAATTAACAAATGCGAACAACTCTAAATTTTTATAATAAAAGGAATTGAAGATAGATTAACAATAGAATTTGCAAGAACGTGATGGGCAAAAACTGATTATAGATATAGCAAATAGCATTTGAGTCTTGGGTTTTGTCTTTTAAATGCACCGTATGCAAGAGATGAGGGGGCATTCCGCAGGTTGGTCGGTTTGGAATTTCATAGAAAAAGGAAAATTTGCTCTATTCTTCAATCATATGGGTTGCGCTTTTCCACACCTAGATTGGCTAAAACACTCCCCACAAAACGTTTTGACCATTTTACTCATCGTTGGTCCCACCTTTCAACACCTTTTGCATTATTTTAAACTTTTGATCTCCTCATTTCTTGTTAGGATAGGATAAAACATTTTAAGGATTTTTATATCTTATCTGCTGTTTAGTGAACTGCGATATAATGTCAAATAAATAAAGGCAACGAGCAGCTGAGATCGATTCTATTTTACTGAAACATCAAAATGCTTTAAAAATTATTCAGTGATGAATCATAATGAGTGAGTTATTTGTCGAGCAGAAATTTATGCCATCTAACTAGTAGAATCAATGGCCTTGATTTGGAGTCAAATCCTTTGAATAACCAATAACATTGCTCATTGTCGATGAAATTATTAAGCTTTTTTTCAAAAGTTGAAAATTAACTCATGCAAGTTGTCTGAGAGAGCTAACTTAAAAGTCAATAATCAACCTTGAGCTCTCCATACATGTTGAGACCCCATTCAAATGTTGGAAAAGTTCAAGTGATTAAAGAAAGAGAAATGTGATCTTATATCATGCCAAACTATCGATTAAAGAACAAGGTTGTGGAGATACATAGCTTTGTGTCGAAGACCCTAGCCTAGCGCCTCCGAAAATGCAACCACACTTGACGGTCATCGTTGCCGGCAAGGTGACCCTGCACGGCGAAGAAGTGGCCCGGCATGGGGGAGAGGCAATTGTTGTGCAAAAAAATTGATTCCCTCATATATGCTTTTTTGAGAAATCTTATCCAAATCTATCTCACCCCTTCACTAGGATATTTTTCTCTAAGTTATATCCCTTTTAGATCTCCATTTATCCTATCATGGACATCTATCAAACACGAGATATGATAAAAAAAAATATATATCATATCTTGGTTTTTATACTAACAACCAAACACAGTCTTTGAATATGAATGATAATCATTCTGTTCCTAGCAACAATTTTGAGATAGAAATAGAGTTTTCTATTTTTATTCTTAGACGAGTTTCTGCGTAGAGGAACATGTTTGATAATGATATAAAATCTCTTTTTGGAATAAAAATTCGTGGAATAACAGCATAAAATTTCTACAGTGGCCAACCGCCGAGCCTCAGATAAGCAGCTGACGACCAGCGATCAACGATCAACGACCGCGAGAGGAACACAAGAGAGAGGAAGACCACACGCAAGAGAGAGGGAGTGAAAGACGAGAGGAATTCTTATTTCTTTTTCTGCTTTGGAAATGGAGAAGCAAAAAATTTTATATCTCTCATTTTTGTTCCAAACTTATTTTTGGACAAACAAATTGTTCCAAAGTACAAAATAAAAATAAAATTGCGTTACCAAACAAATTTATATGCCAAACTTGAAAAAGGTTCGGATGAGAATTAGAATGGTCATCATGACCGCCGTTAGTGTCCTTTTTTTTATTATTTTTTGCGGGTCCCACTTTCTTTCATCTTCATCCTTCTCCCTTTCTCTCTCCTTTTACTTTCTTTTCTTCGGCATTGAGATTATTTTTACATCATTTTTATGGTGGGTGCTGGATAAATTTATTAAATTCAGAGTGTTGATTAATGTTGAGTAATGTGGTAATTTTCCTTGTGATGGATTCGGGCAATGAAGTCTAAAGCTGTCTTTTCTTCTTTTTCTTCTTTCATTTCTTTAATTTTTGTCTGGGAAAAGTGGTATTGATTCATTCGTTATTTACTATTGAATTTGATTAATGTCGATGATTCTGAGAACCTTTAATGAGGGCTTTTGGCATTGCTAAGTTTCTCTCCTTCTTGGATTCTGTTAGTTGAAGTTTCAAACTTTTGTGGGAAGAGTGGAAAGAAGAAAATCGAGTCTTGTCCGATTCTATAGAGTTTTGCTTTTCACCGAGTAAAAAAAGAATGTTTATCTTCCCATTAACTTCTAACTATCGAACTTATTGAATTCTTTGACCTTGTTTATATAGAGAATGCATTTGATTTTTTGAGTGGATTTTGAGTATCCTTTTCATTGAAAATTTCTCTAAACTGTTTTCCGTTGACCTCTTTCTTTTCCGCAATCTATTTGGCAAAATGATTTCGAGATGCACATTTTGATATTGCCCCATAATATTGGTCTAATTATGGTTCGGACTCAGTAAAGGATGAAGGGATTTTTGTTGTCCTAAGAAATTTCATTTTTCTTCTCATTTCTTAAGGTCAATTGAAAACTTCTACCATTTGTTTCTTGTTCTTGATGAAGTAGTAATTCAGTAGGATGCATTTTCAATATTAGTTGGTATAGCTCATTGGTGACAGGGTAAAGTATGGTTAAATCCCTCCTCTGTATTTTATTGAGTTGGTTTTGGATAGAGAATGGCTTCCATATGTTACTCAACCACCAATTAGACCGAGAATAGATCATTCGACAAGTTATGTGCTTTTATGGAGGTGATTATGGTGGCATTTTCTCTGCAAGAGAGGGAGAGAGAGAGAGAGAGATGCCAAAGTGAGATGAAGAGGAAAAAATGCCGGACCCGCAGAAGAAGAAAACGACAAAAGAGACACCAAGGAAAAGTTTAAGATGCTGAAAGGTAAAGACCCACAATGGATAAATAGTCATGACATTTTATTGGGGAGTGTCTTAAATCAAATTAGGAGTGGAAAAGCATGGCCCTTTACATATTTCGTACCATTTATATTATTATGCCGGTTGCGATCTCAAATGGGGGGAAGGATATAATCATATAACATAATTTCAACCTTCTTATGTCGGTGCGAGACCACCACAAACAGCATACCTTTCTATTTTATTTTCGGTGTTTCAACCGACTTAAAAGCAAGAGAAATTGTCCAAAGGGCTTAACAGACAATTTCTTTGAAGGTTGAGACGAAAAAATATATATATTTAACTTCCCACAATCTAGGGCAATTTCCGTACCAGAAATTCGATCGAGTACCGCAAAATATATGGCCCCTCTTCAACAACAGTACTATCAGGAAACCATTTGTCTCCATGATCCATCAATTTCATCAGTGATACGAAAAACCAAAAGAGAAGATAAATTAGGAGGTTCATATTAGCAACAGCGACCAGACGGGGATAACATAGAGCCGAGGCCCGAATCAGTCACTAGCATACTTCACCGGAAAAAAAGGGGTACTTTCCTTACCTAAACAGAAAAACGAGAACAAGAACCAACCGAGAAGAGCATCTGTTATTGATGCAAAATCTATCATTTGTAACATCTCTCATTCCAAAATTTTTCACAGAATGCAATGTTTATACAAAGGGAAAACAATGGTTGACATAAACAAGGAAGTACAACATATCCCCAGAAGTAGGTCTGCAGAGGCCAATTGTTCTTGATGCCAACGAAGCATCAGTTCGCAAAACTTTCTCCTGTCGCTCCTCCTAAGGGGTCTCCTATAGATTCTAAAACTAACAATAAAAAGGAAAACCTTAGTTTAATGCATTCCCATGGAGCCCGCCACCTTTTCTCATTCATGCCCACAGACAAGCGAGGCTATGAAATCTGACCGGAAACAAAAGTGGAGGAAGATTATACACAATTAGAAAAAGAAATTCCTAGATGAGAGGGAGAGGGTGGGAGGGCAAAAAAGAACTGAAGTAAATGCCAATCCAATAAAGCAACAGAATGGCCATGAACTGGAAAGGCCATATGAATGATACTTCGCCAATGGCTGAATGCACTATCTCCAAAGCTGTAGCTTGGTCGCTGTGACCTGACCCTCACGCATACTGATGAATGTAGAATTACATTGCCCAAAGTGAGCTTTCAACTCCACTTGTTAGATAGAGAGGTCCTTAAAAGCTTCCAGTTTTCCATTTGGCGCAAGAGAATCCAAGCTTATGCCACCCGCAGGATTGTTGACTCCATTTTCAGGATTACTAGAAATCTTGTTGTATGAGGAATTAGGAACTGCAGAACTGCGACTTCCTTCAAAATACGTGGAGTACGGGAAGTATTCGGCACAACGTACTTTCCATCCTGTTAAAGATGTATTGTGCAAGAGTCACAGACACCATCTCAAAAGTCAAATCTAGCATTATCCAACCATGATATTTCACTTTCGTATTCAGTAAAACGAGCTGCAGAAAGATAATGCAAATAAGCCAATAAGCAATTAAGGATAGAAGAATCGTTATTCCATTGACCGGATTTAACCTCGCTGCAACCAAACATGCATTGGTTGTCTACCATTTTCAAAACTATATAAATGGTAAAAACGGCAGCACTCAGTACCCTTTTTTTTATTCAGTAACGAAATTTGTGACAAGATCATGATTATGTCCCCTGAAATACAGACAATAGCTCCTTCCCTCCCTCCCTCCCCCCCTTTCACACACACACTTGCCATCCTAGACTGCTAATACTTCAATTATTCCAACAGATATTCCACATCCATAACTTTAATTGGCAACACTTGACGAGATCAAAACTTACTTGATGCAGCATCCAGATCAACTACTACTGAGGAGAGTAGCTTGTGAACTGCGATACAGTCCTTGAGTTTCCATTCCCCAACTAGTCTGAGCACTCCATTTCTATCCAACATAACATGGACATGCTCAACAGATTATCAAGGGGATGGCAGTGTAAAAATAGTCCAAAACAAATTAAATGAAGGAAGATGGTAGAACTTTATTGTACCAAACTGTACCTTTGCACCAAGTCGTTGCTTAAATCCTCGATTAATGTCACAGCCTTGAACTTATTGCTTGGTTCCAAAAGATACAGCATTTCAGCAGCAGCTGCTCTGTGCATCAAGGAATCTGCACACCAAAAACAAGACAAAAAGACCAAGCATGCTCAGAACATGTTATAACATGTGTATAACAAATCGTCTTGAGGTTGATGATACCTTTATGTTTATCAAGGAATGACTCATTTGCCTCTAACAGAGACTTCTTATGCAACTGACTGCAAGATCAATGGTTGTGTGTGTTAAAGACTGTCATATAAAACAAACAAACGAGCAATATATACCAAATCCGAAAGATAGGCTGTGGAGAACCTGATTTCTGGTCGCTCGGCTTCTAATACAGTCCAAATAAGTTTCTCAGAGTCAGTAGCAGGGGCAGCCATGGAACTAACTTCGTGGAAAAACCTTAACTGCAGCATAAGCAGCAGCTTTCAGGAACAGTAACAAGCCCTCTAAGTCTCTAGGAACCGGGGAACAATATAGACCACCACCGAAAGAGTTGAGGAAAAAGAAGCAGCGAGACAGATTAACATACTATGACTTGCATCAAAACTTACAGACACCCAAAAGATGCAACAAATATATCAAACAGCTCAACCTAAGGAGTTCAGAGGACACATGAGAATTATACAATATCTTGACAGCAAACAAGAGAGAAACTAACCAGGCACCTATGTGTGTCAGGGCTTTCAGCATCCAACCTGAGCAGCTGCTTCACCGCCTGAATCCATGAAAAGGGAGAAGCACAAGAAGATGCATATATTAAAATGGAGTTTAGCTGAAAATTAAATTACAAGCAGCACATATATAGGAAAAAGAAAGAGAACATTTACCAGCTCATCATAAGGTTACTCTGAACGATATGATTTAAGAAGTTTCCGGAGTAATAAGAATTAAAATCATACTAGAAGTCGCTGAACTAAAAAAAAAAGGAAAAGCAAAATAACCCCAGGCAGAATTACCTGAAAAGCAAGCAAAGTTTTCCGCTTTCTCATATTTACTTCAAATGAAAGAATGTGTGTTTCCAAAGAATTGGGAGAATTCCTTTGAAGCAGCTTCAAGTACTTTGTTGCCTCTGATAGTGGATCCTCAACCTACCACCACATATTCATAAAGAAGGTTCAAGGAGTCCAAGCCACAGCAGTAACTAACTATTAATATAAAGGAAGCATTTACAAAGGAAAATTGGCGCACAAAAACCTGCAATAACTTCTCCCCATGAGGATCGGGATCAACAGGCTTGACAGGCTTTTTCCCAGACTTTGAGACACTAGTACTGCTTGACTCTTCACTTTTAACTTCTGCTTCCTACAAAAGATGCAAACAATCAGAAAACTTAACCGCAAGAGAGCACAGAAGCACTAGAAACTATCAGTACTTTCTTAGCCCGTGCTTCTGCCTTTCTCTGTTTTTGTCTCAACTTCTTTTTCTGAGAAGGAAGCAATTTCGACATTTTGTCATCTTCTTCAGTGGCTGACTTGGCAGGAGAATCAAACAGTTTAAGATAGCATCTGGACCATAAAAAGGCATTTCAAACGTAAGCCACCTAGCAGTTGATTGGTAATAGCACAAGTAGATGACAACCAACAGTTGACAGCAAAGAGATAAAGCCCAATGCAAATGCAAATCAACACACCAAATTTATGTGGATACATGCAACATAACGATTGAAGTTGAAAAAAAAAAACAATTGAAGCTTTAGTCTCATTAAACATATCTAGAAACATCATATAGTTAGCAGGTGTCACAGAGACCACTTAACACCATAATGGGGAACAATAAAAGAAAGAAGGATACTATACATTATTATAAAATACCTCCTATCCCTTCACAAAACAAAATAAAGGATCAGCTTACACTTCCCAGTCAATTGAGGTAAAGAATCAGCGGCAAAGTAAAAAAGTGGGATGTCATGTCTAGGCAACCATGGTTCTTCCACATTTTCAGCCTATCATATAAATCATTTTGGCGAAAAAATTTAACACCTCAAGTATCACATCTGCAGGGAGAGGCCCTTCATAAGTCATAAGTAGAAACCTAGCCCCCACATCACTTTAAGTGGCCACATTTGAGAACTCCTTTTGGGGGATAGTCCCACGTGAAGTAGTTTAAGCCAGATGGTAACAAAGCCACATTTCAATCCTAAGAACAATGGGTTATGGGTGAATTGCAATGCTCAGAGTAACTGAAATATGCAATCATAAATCAGCAAAGAGTGAACTGTTCAAGAACTCCTTGGATATGCTACAGAGAGGTGATACTAGGCATGAAGCATCGGTCTAAGGTGGAGAAAGAATGCTTCATAGCCATCGACCTCTAAGCAACCAAATTCTACAGACATGGACCGCAAAAACATCTACTAAGACAAACAGGTGCAATTTCTTATAGCGTCAGAAAGCCAAGCACGAGTTGCAACAGAAACCCAAAAAACAGAAAAAACAAGAAGATCCTCATTCTAGAAGATGCACAAATAGACGTTTCACCTGATAGCTCCAGCAGCTGCTTTATGGAAATATGGATACGAATGCAAACGGTCTTGAAACTTCAACATTTCCACATATGCCCGAAGGGTCATTTTTCTTAAGCAATATGAATGGAAATCAAATTGGTCTTCTGTGATATCTGCATAGTGCTTCTCCACAGCTAAAAATTTTTTCAATGCTCGTCCAAGATCACCTTGGCGGAAGTAACTTTCACCAGAAGCAAGTTCATACCTCCAAAATACACATCCCTTAGCATCCACGACAATATTTACAGAAAAATGCAAAAGCTGTCCTGTATAGTATGGATACATACCACATGCACTGCATATCATGAAGGTTATTGTGCTGATCACCATCTTTTGTGAACAAGACAGCAGTTTTTTCCGCCAAACTCACCTTCAAAAAGGAATTTTTTCTTTACCCAACAGACACATAGCAGATAGAAAGATTAACAGAAAATACCCCAGATGATTTAACAACATAAAAACCTGGTCAGCTTGCAGCATACGCTTGACACATTCACTGTTGATGTAGCGATCAGCAAGATCCATGCACCTAGCTTCATCTGCCAAAGCAGCTGCAGCTGCCAAATCGCCAGCATGCTTCAATATTCTACTCTGTAGATTACAGAAAAATGCAAAGAAGTTGAAAATCCAAAATAATTAAAAACAGTTAAAAGAATGAAATAAGCCCAGAATATCATTTATTGTGCATCATCAATGAAGCATACAGACCTTGACCAAGTACAAATCAATTACAGTTGGAGTATGTCTAATAGCCTCATCAATTTTTGACAGAGCAACATCAAACTGGCCCCTTCTATCATAATGCTGCGCCAATACACAGTCCGTAAGAAATCTCATGGACGCAAAGAAAATAGTACACAGCAGGAAGCCACCTAATGAAACAAGGGAAGCTGACTAGAGAAGAGCCCACCTGTGCCAGAAGAAACAAAGTCCACATAAGAGTTGAAGGTGGCTCTTTCCCTTCCCTGTGCCCACAATTGGGAGGAACCAAACAGAATACTTAATAAAACGACGTAATCAACATCAAAGTTTTCTGTATTAATTATCATTATCATGAAATATTGCAGCATGTGCTGGCCCCATCCTAGCCCACCCAACCCCGAAACATTAAGGGACATCCAACAACACAGACCATGAAAGCCATATTGCATGGCTAGCAGACCATACTAGTAAGTGACCCACCACAAGTATACGACTTAAGTACGAATACAAATGCTTCAAAGTCCACATAAGAGTTGAAGGTGGCTCTTTCCCTTCCCTGTGCCCACAATTGGGAGGAACCAAACAGAATACTTAATAAAATGACGTAATCAACATCAAAGTTTTCTGTATTAATTATCATTATCATGAAATATTGCAGCATGTGCTGACCCCATCCTAGCCAACCCAACCCCGAAACATTAAGGGACATCCAGCAACACAGACCATGAAAGCCATATTGCATGGCTAGCAGACCAGACTAGCAAGTGACCCACCACAAGTATACGACTTAAGTACGAATACAAATGCTTCATCAAGTCGGTAATTTAGAAATTGCCGCTTAGGAATAAAAAAGATCCTGGTAAGAAGTTAAGATAGTTCCACCATACAAAGGTGTTCATTTGTGGATTTACCACCAAAAGCGTGTTTAGTATTTTCATGTATTCAGCATCTGCAACACAAAAACTTCAATCTATATAATTATACGTTCTAATTGACACAATGATCCAGTCAGGTGTAATGACCTTCCTGCATATCCCTTGGTGGCCCCAATTGAATGCTCCAACTCAAGAAATAATTGCTCCAAAATGTCTGCCTGCAAGAGAGCATCAACCAAGAAAATAATATCCAACGACCATAAAAGTTCTCACAGATGCCCATCAAAGAACAACTTCAGTAAAAGGTTGCCAAATTGTCTTAACATTTTATCCTTGTCATAAACTAACCTTTCCAGGGTGATCATACAATGGGGAGAGATCAGAAAATAATGAAGGAACACCCTGCAAACCGAACAAAAAATTCAAAAAACTGTCGCAATCAGTTTAACCGTCATTATGCCACATAAAGGAATCACATAACCTTAGTTAAGAGAGGCCTTATGTAGTTAATCGCAGCTTCCCGCAACTTGTCACCTTGTAGAAAATCAAGAGGTATCCTCTGAAAGAAATGGAGACCAGATTTACAATGTGATCAACAAAATGTAATTCTGCTTATAATGAATACTGACGGAAAAATGGCATTAAAAAAATGGCTACAATAAATTGAAAATGGTGAAAGTCACATAAATCAAAACCAAGAAAATAACCCAGAGAACCAATGAAGGGGAGAATAAAAGAAACTACTAATTTAGTTGGTGTAAGAAAAAGGAGAGACTGATCTATATCTTTCGTAAGAACATGCAAAGCCAACTGTCAAAAGCTCGTGCGAGATTCTACACAAATTCCCTTCGTAATCTACAGGCTGGTAAACAAAACCAGCAAGATGCTATTGTCATATTAAGAAATCTGTCACTAGACCAATCCACAAGAGGACAGATTAAAAAGTGGAAGACCACCTGCTTCTGAGACAAGCCAACACTTAAACCCGGAGAAGATGCATGCTTTGGTTAATACTAACTGTTTCATCCATGAACAAATGATGTTGTTCAGGGGTACACGCTACATAGATATCGTTTAACAGGAAACTACAACTCGGGACCTCTCTTATCCAACAAAAACAGAACATTCTTCTTTTCATTTGGTTATTCCCATGTCATACTTAAATATCAATGATAATGACAAGATAACTTATTTCAAAATTTTAGTCCACCATCAACCATTGACAGACACTACCATTTTCTACTTCAGCTAAGGTAAATTTTAGGCATACAATTTATTCTCTCAAGCTAAGTAGCCTAACAAAGAATCTCCTACTAAACTTTTACCTCTCTCACAGGTATTGTTCAGTAAAAAATAAACTTATGCCAAAGATTCAAGAAGTGAATTGCCACAATGTAAGGCGATAACTTTGTCGCCCAAAATATGCGGCAACAATGCCAAGAAATCTCACTCCATTGCCAACTATGATGCAGCTCAGTAGGAATTACTGGATCTTGAACTGACTATATTGTTTAGGAAACATAAAGTAACATAATGCTCTCACCTTAACAGCAGAGGACGAAGCAAATTGCTCTGCAAGGGATCCATACAGGGAGATCAACTTGACAATTTCGTCAGAAGAGTACTGACCATCTGCTCGATATAACCCAGCACATTTCTGTAGACCCTCATAATAGCTGACAGCCAAAAGAAAGAGAAAAGTCAGCACTTGAAGTGAAGCATTTGCTGTATAAATGCAAGTGAATGCACGTGGAATTTCTTTTCCCGCTAGAGCACATAGAAGTTAAAAGTCTCAAGTCATTGCAGATTACTGATCTTTAGTTTCACCAACGCCTAGTAGACAACAGATGACAATATACAAGTACATCAAATATGAAAGTGTAGGACAAAAAGAGTTCAGTTCAGATGTTAGGGTACCTATCCAGAAGTTTTTGCAACTCGATCATGTATTGATGGAATCATCCAAGATTTGACCTTTAAGCTATATATTTCAGCTTATTATCGACGAAACTTGACATCATTGTCTATTTTTATCTGACAGAAGAATTCTTCCACTTTGCCAAATCCACAGAGAGAACAAAAAAAATCACCTGTAATTATCTGGATTCATCGAAAGCAACAGCCGGTACAATTTAGCACCTTCTTCAAGGCGACCAAGCTTCACAAGAGAGAAACTTCTTGCTCTTTAAAATCAAGTCTGTCAAGCTAGATACCCAATCAAAGAGTTAATAAGCAACCAAGGTCAACAGGCTTAGCTCGGTAAGGTAGCAAGCCAATGAATTGAGAAGTTGATGCTTACAATTTTTGGCTCTTTCTTGTACAACTCCTCAAGTGCTCGCTCCAGAAATCCACATTCTTCCATCAAAGAAATCTGCATAACATAGCATACAAAATACAAAAAACAAATTTAACAGACTAGGGAGAAAAGGCCAAATCGAGTCACATTCCTTGTATATCTTAGGAATTAAACACCTAATTAGATGCCAGTGAATCAGCTCTCGACAGAAGTTGTTCATGTGCATACTCAAGCACAAAGTGCAGGTTCTCTCCAAATTTACAAAACTGTAACTCTGTTTAAGTGTGGTTGACATCTACAAAAGACTTAGTTAGTGGAGGTAAAGACACAACAGGTGCAGATGGAGTTTATGCCAAGCTACTTCTCAATTGTCTTCATAGTTGCTTAGTTAATCACATCCTTAAAAGGAAATATGTATGACCAGTGGTACCCCCCCCCCCCTTTTTCTCTTCTTCTCTTTCCTCCTCTCCTCCAAACAGTGATCTGGTACACCACCATTTTAGGCAATCCCATCATAAGTTAACAAACTTTTAAATCTGGAAGAATTATCAGAGAGATCGAACATGTCAACTGATCTTGAGCTGAAGCAGGAGGAGGAGGAGTCTAGAGATAGATAGCTCTGCTTTCCAGACTTCGAGTGATGGCAAAACTTCTAGATTTGACTTTTCATCCTTCTTCTTATCTTTATGGACATATCATCAACAATGAAGAAGGGATCATGGGTTCCTCAACATTTTAACTTCAGAAGGGCCCAAAGGACGTAACTTATCTAACCCAAGTCATTGTCTAAATCCATGGCAAGACAGGGACTTATCTAATTAGAAAGAAAACGTCAAAATAAAAGTAGAGTTCTGCATGAACACTACTCCAACCAAATCGTACTTAGAGTATGTAATTTTAGAAAAGAAACAGTATTAATATACTATATAAGTATATGCGCATAACATTAGAGTGATCCCAAGTAGCTAACTATCTAAGATCACCCGTGTTCTGCGAACCAAGGAAACTAGTGAATCCATGAATAGAATTCGTACCACATACCATAACACAACTATGTTCCAGTACATGGTGTATGACTAAGTCTAGAGATGCCTCCGGCAACATAAATTCCGATAACAATGAGTGTATATAGTAAGAATTACTTCCTCTACTGAGTCAAGAATCAGACATATCAGAATCAAAGAAAGGGAAATGAAATGAATTCAAACGGTTACAGCACATATGAATACCTTGTACAAAGGCATTTCCCCATTTCACAACGTCATTTTCAGGAGGATAATCATCTTCCAGTGTCCTTCGTATGCTTCCAAAATATCAATTGCCTTTGAGGCTGGCAAAACCACACACAATGTTGATGCACAATAAGCCTAGAGAAAGAGAAAACTATTCCATAATACCAGCTTCTGTATGGTAATTTTGGTCTGTCTACCGTACACATACAGAGAAAGTTGCATCTCTCCATTTAATGCAGTGGCACTAACACAAAATGTGGGAGATCCAACTAAGCATAATGTCATAAAGAGCTCAACTGGAACTGTTTTCATATCATCTACACGAGAAGAGAGGCTCAACCTGATACACTCAGTAAACACACAATATGACTGCTTAATATGTAGAGTGAGCACATTAAGATCTCTGCCACCCACAATCACTCTCACCGACTCAGCGAGATAACACGTCCCAAGATGCTAATAATCTTTATAAGGTGGAAGAGTAAACCTATCAAAAACTCACAAAGGTGCAAAACAAGAAAATAGAAAAGAGCAGAATCATAAGTACATGACTTAGCAGAAGAATTAAACAAAGAATTAAAAAAAAAAAAGGATTAGGGGCTCAAACAATCATCAACCCAATAGCTCACGGATAATCTGTGACCATCAATAGCTGTGGAAAATATTAAGCTCCTTGATAAAACAAAAGAATCCAGAACA
Source organism: Psidium friedrichsthalianum (assembly GCA_019149425.1). Lineage (NCBI taxonomy): Eukaryota > Viridiplantae > Streptophyta > Magnoliopsida > Myrtales > Myrtaceae > Psidium > Psidium friedrichsthalianum. Next base: position 54,984 of record JAGVVM010019670.1, read on the forward strand.
AGCAGTGCATTAGTTCACAGTTCACAACAGATCTTTTCTGCTTCATAATCTTAAAAAGTAATGACAACTTAATTACATCAGGGACAATATAAGCTCACTTCTTTCAGCAAGTACAATTAGTAGAAATAATATATGAAGCATGTGGATGGAAAGGGAACTTTAGGCCAAACTGACAGGAAACCACTTTACATATCATAAACAATATAACTATGTTTACACGCTTTTTATTGTGAAGATCTTAGGACGAAGCATACTTTGTGTTTAATGTGAGAAACTGCAAAGCCTATCCAATTCATTCGATGATTGGGCTTCAGAGTCAGTAGCTGCTGCCTGGTTTCAACAAAGCCTGTCAAATCACGCATTTGTGCCTGTAAAATAAAATGGTGATCTCCAATAAGCTGAGATGAAAGAAAGAGAAGATAAGGTCGTACAGTTGAAGGTGATAAAAGCGCAGCCTAATATCTAGAAAATCTAGAAAACCAACGCAAAGGAGGATTGACGAGCAAATAACATCATAATAACAATTTTCAAGCATCATAGCTACAAGAAAATGATTGGCATTGCCTTGTAGGAGTGCTTCTGCTGTCAAAAAATTGCAGTAACTCTAATGGTGCACCTTGCATACTTTTAAAAGCAGAAGGAAGTGAAGACTGAAACAATACAGTTCGTTATTGCTTTTCGAGAGATGGTCCAAAGAAGCTTTTGTAGCTTTTGCTGTTCTAATTTTCATATTCAAATGTCTCTAATTCTGAATCATCTTTATATATGTAAAACAATTGAGACATTTATTTTCAACTTAAAAACATAAAAATTAAGAGATCTGAAATACAGCAGTTATCTTGTTCATCACTACAATAGATTGAAACTAAACACCAATTTTAGTCACAACATCACATCAAAACATAGTAAAGCACCAAAGCTGCAGCACTAACAACGACGATAACATAGCCTGCCCTTTAAGCATAGATGCTATTCACTCGTGAAGATTTCACAACCAAATACATCTGCTTTCGAAAGAAAAAATTGGCAAGAGTGAATCCTCTGACATTTCAAGGCTTGCCATGCTTACAAAACTAAGATATCATCATTGTATTCGTCCATATTTGAAAATACACTTGGGACAGCAATTCTAAAATTGCCAGCAAATAGTGTGAATTGTATCTAAGTGAGGTTTGTATCATTTAAAGACAGAAATAGAACATTTAGATATCGATATCAAGTTGACAGAATAATCAGGTACATTGAAATCAAAGCATCTATATGGATCAATCAAAAACCAATTAGTCGCAAAAAAAAAAAAAAAAAAAGTGCCATCAGATGGCGGGCATTGAAGCAGAATACCGTGAGCACTATAACTCTGCAAGTCAAATTCTGTAAAAGGAAATTTGAAATCTGAAGTAATGACCTCAAATTTTAACAATAATGCTAGTGCAGTGTCAAAAATACCAAGCCAAAGATATCACGTACAGTCTGTCCCACATAGTATCAATATGTGAACATACCTGTAATAGTGAGAGGTCACGCAATATCTCAATATTGTCTGGATCTATTCTCAATGCATTTCGATAGCATTTGATTGCTTCCCTGTACTCTCTGTCTGAACGGTATAGGAGACCATACACGTGCCAACAGACATGGCTTTTCAGGTCATTCTGCATCAACAGGAGACTTCATAAAAAAAAATCATCACCCCCAAAATACAACAATACCACGCAAGTTTGAGGGAAAAATCCGAACCTTTAGACCTTGCCGTACAAGTTCATATGCTTCGCTTTTACGATCCATGCAGTTTAAGGTTAAGCCCTTCATTGATAAGGTTTCTGTTGACAAGGAAAAGTACTCAAAACATCAAGGTAGATAGCAACTCAAATTAAGTCAAGATAGAACATTCCAACTGAATTCCTTGAAGTACTAAAACAGAGTGTGCAGAAAATTACGACGGGAAGAATTAGAACATTTATGGCTATTGATGCATCACTTTTCAATTATGAATCACTACTTTTCTTTCCGTTCTTTCCTTTCCTCATCTTCTGCTCAAAGAGTTGCCATTCAGTCTTTAAGAGTAAACTTAGCAGACCACATGAAATTGATATACCCAACAAATAAATGGAACGGCCAAGTTTCTATCAAGTTGAAAAGAGCAAAAACGTGCAAGTTAAGGATAAGGGAGAACGAAGGCATATTGACCATTTTTTCAATCTGTTGGCATTACCTGGATGATCTACTAAACTCAACTCTATATAACTTCAATCACAATTTCAAAAGCAATAAAACATCTATCAGCATCTCCCATAATTTAACCACCTCCAATTAGTTTCCGCTTCTTTTCACGTTAGGCAGGTTCATGATCATTTCAATGAGATTCTACCATGAAGACTCCTCAAGAATTTTACTGAACAGCCTATAGAACTTAAAATCAGTACCACAAAATTCATTAAATTTCTCAAGCTACCAATAGAACAAAAGTCCGCTTTGCTACCTTTTAACCTAATCACTAGCATTCTCCCCCAATTCAGCTTAAACATTAAAACAAAATTCGTCAGTGTTTACCGAACATAAACCAAGAGGTTCCTAAATTGCACAAACAGAACCATCTCAATACGCAAAAAGCAATGTCTCTGCTCCATTTGCAAGATTCTTATATGACAGCAAGACACACAGTATTGCATATCCAAACACCAAATTGTGTAAATTTACCTCCATGTTCTGGAAACTTCTTCAAAATGGAATCCGCTGCCTTCAATCCCTTCTTATACTGTTTAGTTTCATATGATTTTCTGCAACACACAAAAACATTGAATGGTCGCATCAGAGAAGAAGGCATGCGGTTGTACAATGAGAAATTTGCTCACCTCTAGGGGTCTATCTTATAATACAAGTAAAATAGCACAATCGAGAGTAAAGCCAATATCATAGTGCAGGGAAGATGCATCCGCACCAAACAATAGATCGCCTGGATAATGAACTTGATATCACTTCAATCTAAATCAAACTGATCACTAGTTTAACCAAACATGAACTTTCTGGATGTAACAAGCACTTCAGTAAAACTTGGAAGTGGCAGATTGCTTAACCCAACCAGAAACTACAATATGGCTTTCTAGTTATGTAACTGTCCATGGAGCAGCGATGATGATAGATGATACTAGATCAATGCTTCAAGCATGAAAAGCATAACACCGAATACTCCCACCCAGTAGCATTGAGAATCTTGTCCATCGAAATTTAATTTCCAGTGACAAACTTGTCTCGTCAAGTTATGAACCCTATAAATGCATACAATAAAACAGCAGGCAGATTTTGTCTACAAAAACCGTCATCCGATCAAGTCAAAAATCCAAAAGACGAAATGAATTACTAAAGGATCCTGCGACTGCCTTGTCCAACAGCAACTCATAACGTTAATCCATCATTCCCATTACCCAACAACAAAAACCAGAAGAGGTATTAATGCACAAACTCCAGCACTTTGCAAGCTGTCAACTTCCTCCACGTAAGGGTCCGAGCGAATAACTCGCTCTCAACCAATCGTGCAAACAATCCGAGTTGGACGAACAACTCAGCCAGGTTCGTCCGTCCCTACTTAGAGGCACCGAGGGAAACGCAACCAGCCAGACGAACCTAGGGTTTAAGAACTAGGCAAAGCAAGAGACGCACGCAATTCACTGTACTTCAAATCATCTCGCGCAGAACAGGCGATTATCCCCCGATGAGAACGGAATCGAGGAGAGAGAATCGAAGGCTTACAACGATGAGCTTGAAGAGGTTGGCCTCCTTCTGAGGCAGAGACGCGCCCATTGTTAGTCTCGGAGAGAGTAACACAGAGAGAAAGAGAGAGAGAAGAGAGAAAGACGAGAGAGAGAGTGGTGGCGTTTATCTGCTGCAACCCTATTGCGCAGAAGAAGCGAAGTTTGTGAAGTGCAGCGACAGCGAGCGACGCGAGCTTGGGGATGAATCGGGGGAGGGTTTTCCGAGTTGTCTCCCTCTCTCTTCACGCGCGCGCGCGTGGAAGCAAATGTAATTTTACCCATTGGATGGTAGATCTCTGATCGCACGTGCTTTTTTGTCATTTTCACTTTCGAGTAAGAAGTTTCGTTCACAATGCGACGAAGATGTCTTTAGACATAAGTTGCACCAAAAAAGGCTTCGAGCCGTGAAATTAAAATCCGACTTTTAATTGCACATTCTACTACCGCCCCGACTTTACGCAATACTCAATAATGGGATTCCTCGTAAAATAAACAATAAATAAATAAAGAATTGCGTAGGCCTGTAGATTTATGGATAAGTCCGTCAAAATTCCTAAAACCCGTCAGAAAAGTGTGACTGAGTCCTAAAACTTCGAAAAGGTGCGATTAAGTTCGAAAACTTATCGTAAAAGTGCAATTGTGTCACAAAAACTTCAATTGACGAAATTAAATTTTTTCGTAGATTTCACTCTTCGAAAGTTTTACTCTTCGAAAGTTTTAAGACTCGATTGTACTTTCGTAACAAGTTTTAAGACTTGATTGTATATTTCGAAAGTTTTAGGGCTCGATTGCACTACCGTGACAAATTTTAGGATTTGATTGTACTTTTTGAAAGTTTTAAAATTCAATTATAATTTCGTGACAAGTTTTTAGACTTTTATCATGCTTACTCCAAATTTATTTTTCATGCCTAACACGTTTGCGCTGACCTCAGTTGAATTTTCACATCACGCGACGCCGGTTTTTGACTAAAGTATCCACCCCGAGAAAGAAATACTCAAATAACCGATACAAACTTACATTATATTATTCCTCATTTCACCTACCATTTCCTTCCTTAGGGATGTAACACCAACGGTCTTTTAACATAAGCCGCATTTTCAGTTTAAGTTCGGGTAAAGGAGCAGCCTAACCCACGAATGGTTGAATGATAATGATGTTTCGAACTTAGGAAAGATGCGTCTACGGGAAAAAATTGTCCAAAAGAATTGAAATTAACTACATTTTTGTCAATTCATTCATAATTTTTTTAATTATGCGAATTGAATTTTAAAAATTTTCACGTTCTATCGATTAAGCCCATTCTTCACTAACGAGGATATTGATCGTCCTACATGATTCGGGCAACGTTGACGTGAATAATTTGTAATATTATTTTATTATTTTTTTTATTATTTTCATTCTTTTTTCTTTCTTTCTTCCTCCGCCGATTGCCCCTTGCCAACCCTCACAAGGCTCTTTAGAGAGCAACCCTAGCCGAGGTTGGTGAGGATCGTCCTTGCCGATCGTAGCCCTTGGCCAATTGCCTACCATGGCCGAGACCATGACCAAGAAGAAGGGGAAAAAATAAAAGAATAAATAGATTTTTTTAAAAAAATATGAAAACATTATTAAACATTATTCACATCACCGATTTCCGATCAAAATTGATCAAATATACCCAACTGGAAAAATATAAAAAGGTTGAAGACTCAATTGGCACAATTAAAAAATTGACGACTGAATTGACCGAAATGCAACTAAGTTTAAAATTTTTAGATAATTTTTCCTATGTCTATGGCTCTATGCCATCCAACCGCCACCGGTCCCGTGCTGGTGCTGCCGGCAAATTCCGAGACATCTTCATGGGAATTTTCTACAAGGCAAGTCACCTCACATGTCAAACCGAGCGTAGTTCATATCTTCTTCGTTCTTAGACAGGTCATCTTCATTAAGGTTGAAGCTAACAACAGAGTTCGAATCGGCAATTAGTCTGATTGAATCCGAACATCACTTATGCTGCATCATGATGTTTCAGCATGTAGAGAAACTTCTTAACTGAGAACACCTTCAACAGAAAGTTACCATTCGGGTAGGAAGGAGACTGTTGCTAGCAAACCTAGAATAAGGCAAAACTTGCCACAAAGTACCGATGTTGCTAGCTATTCGTCGCAAAATCTACATTATTAAAACAGACCAGATATAGTTAATACTCAAAATTCTGGAACTTTAGCAGCCACGGTGTTGTATGCGAGCTCTATTTCCTCTTCGGTCATTTCGATGGTCTCGTCACTCTCGTATCCAGCCGCTGCATCAGCAGAGATGGCTTCCTTTTTCCCTTTGGATTTTCGATCATCAGTGCTAGGCTTCTTTCGCTTCGTTGAAGCATCATATTCCAAATGACTGTATTCTGCTCCATAAATTTGCTTACAGTCCACGGCCTTTCTGTGGAGATCTGCATTTGAGATCGAAGTAGCAGTATTTCCAGACCCCCCAAGCTTAATCAGCTCCTCCACCACTCGAGGTACAATGTTCCACTGTTCACTAATTCGTTGGATATCCTGTATCAAGTCATGTATGCATCATTAAAAGTGAAAGCTCGAATATCCCATGCCAGGACACATATGTACTTTGGATATCAGGCTCATGCCAGACGCAACAGACAACTCAAAGTTAAGCTTTTCACTCACTTCATATGAAAATCATTGTTTTTCCTCTTCATCAAAGCACACGGATATACCAACCAAAACATATTTAAGATGCAAGTTTGCACTTAAATTTCATACAGCGCACTCATGCATAGAAACATAAACTAGTTTATATGAGGATACTAAAATACCATTTGTGAACACACCAGATTATGTGAGGATACTACACCTGATTTTGCTCAAGGACATCAACTGCGTCTTGTAAGCAAGTTAATATCCCTTCGGCTGCTATTTTCTTAATCTCATTTGCTGGAGGCTGCAAGGGCAAAGCAGATGCTAAACACTAGCACTAAATTTAATTAGAACTGCACAAAACAATTATAACCACTTGATGGAAAGTAAAACTTTGTCAAGTGAATTAACAGGCACCAAGATATGCAGAATTGAGATCATCGTTTAAGTAATATCTACAATGAAGGATACCAAAATAATGAGATAAAGGAACAGTCAACTATGATACATTTTTTTTTCTCCCTCTTCTTAATACTTTCCCAGTACATTCATGGATTCTTTCTTACTGGAAACCTTGATCCAACCAAAGCAGATATTTATGAAAAATATTGTGATCTAGTGCAAATTCAAATCTAATGATTAAAAATGAGTGACCAAAAAAAAAAAGCAAAAGGAGAAAGCTAAAGCAATCGAAGATGAGAGTAATCCACCATTGTGAGAGAGAGAGAGAGACCATTGAGAGAGAGAGAGAGAGAGAGAGCCCACACAATGTTTTGTCAAGAAGCACAGATATAGAGAGTTTTCCCGTCAAAAGCATATACCAAGGAACAAGTGGCAAACCCAGAATCGTTTTCTTTTTCCTTTTGGCCAGAGCAAAATTTGGTAGATTACACATAGTATTCATCAAACATGACAATCCACCGAACTTAAGGCCACCAACCTTTTCTTCTTGACTTTCCAGCCATGTGGTTGTTCTGTTTAGATCAATAATTGCCCAGCTCTTCACTTTTGAAGGAATCAATAAGTCCTCAGTAACATTAGAACTAGCCTTCTGCTCAAGAGAACAACAAAACAACAAGTACTGTAAACGAGTTGATTTAAAGTTAACTGCATCAACATCTAGCATCTTCATACAGTTAAGGAACCACGCATGCATAGAGATACCAGCAAATAAAAGGTCCAATCAATGCAGACAAATATTTGAGAATTTCAACATCCTCACGCGATAAGCATTAGTAAACCTTAGAGGATGCAGCAGTTGATTGTCTGGACTGTGATCTTTTCTCAACGTGCTTACAGTAACCTCTACTTGGTGAAATCTCTGAACCTGAAAGAAGGCTTTCCAGGCATCAAGCTTACAGACGTCATCAAAAGTTTAACCCACCAAATCACATTTAATTTATTTGTTATGCCATTCAAAAATAAAGTCCATCATAACATGAACCCCTTATGCAACCATCTATTGTGTTCCCAGTTCCTTGATGCACTTTACATTTTCCACTCATGCAGTAAACATTGCAGAGAGTTAGAGACTGGGTTTTCCCACAAATTGCAGCATCAGATGATGCTCCATGATCCTTCTCATGATAGAATTGAAAACCACCAAATATAGGGCTTTACTATCAACATTCCAGAGAGGAAAAGATACATCGGCATCATATACAGATCCATTCAAGCCCAAAGGTAGCTTTTACCAAGGTAGACTACCTCTGCCAGATTTATCTGAAATACTCCTCCTCCATGGTTTTCCAGCATGCATTAAATAACTTTCGATGTCGACTAGTTTTCTCTGGGTGTAGCACTCCGTTATCCACTCCTAATATACCCAACCAAATGATCAAACAATGCTGGTTTAAAACAATACTACTCATAATTACGATGCAAATGAAAGTGATAAAAGTAGGGAAAACGTAGGAGAGCATAGTTTGATGAGCTCAAGCAAAATGCAGTCTTTCACTATAAAAGTTACTAGTTAAGCCCCTATGTTAAGAAAATAGGGTATGTAAACCCTTCTCAGCTCTTAGTCTGTCTCTACAATGTTTTGACAACTGAAAATAAGAAGGGACAGAGATGGCGTCCACATATGCACCACCCAGATGTAAGACAATTATGTTGCCAACCTAGTCAGTCTATCCGGCCAGTTGAGCAAGACACGAATGCTTCTATAGAATCATGATTTCCCTGTACTGCTAGTCCTACAGATTCGCCTGCCTTGACAAGCCAGACTAGCCAGGATCAGCATGAACAAACTATATACGACTTGAAAAGATAAGCCCTTAATTAATACTTCAAAAATGAGTCTACCTATATTTTCTTATCATCGAATCTGCTGCAAGAGATTAACATAGTAATGTTACATTCCTCTCTTCAGTTGAAGCAAGTCTTTCTTTTCCTTTGAAGGAGAAAAGGTAACAATTTCACTATTTGGATAGAAAGCACTGACGTGGGGATTTTCATTCATTTGCTCCATCCGAGCTGCCTGAACCACTTTTCTAAAGTCTATTCCTCAATGAGTAAGCCCCACGACCAGCAATGGAAAAGCCCTTCACTAATTTTTTATTGTTCATCAAGCAATCAAGCAGCTCTTTCAGCTTGTCCCTGTTCCTCTAACATCCTCACTAAGCGAGGGCTACCCAGGGCTGGACAGAGGGAGGTCGCCTATGGAAAGTGGCAACAAGGGATGCTAAACAGGCCACCCACTCAAGCAGGTCATCAGAAAATGAAATCAACACTTCGTGGAATTACTTGACTTGAATGCAAGAAAAGAGCATTTATCAGTGCACAATATCAAAAGCTCCTAGAAAAGTCCCTTATAATTAGTGATGTAATTGCTCATAACCAAGGAAATCTTATAATGGCCTACTAGCATATCAACAATGATCTATCCATGAAGTCAGGAGAAAGCATCTACATCAGGAAAGAAGCATACAGCGTAGAAAACACGTTGAATATTTTGATCATCTCACTCCATCTTTCTAGAGTAACAAGATGTCTAGACCAAAGCAGTTGGTATAGGTGACACGTTCATGTAAAGGAAGATACTTCCCGTTCAAAATACCTTCTTACTACAAGGTCAGTTTAACCAATTAACAAATTGCATCAGGTAGTGACATTCGCACCTTTGCAACAATTGTTCCATTGTTTGCCTCGACTTGTCGAAACTTTGGAGTGTTGGGAAAAGCACAAATTAGTAGTGTGCAATCAGAGTTCCAGTCAGGCTGATATTCTGCTCCCATTTCAAGGGCCTGGGATCGCAACGTACTGCGCTCTGGATTGACGAAACCCGATAAGACAAAAACCACGCCCTCCTGTATGAATAATTTGCAACCTGAGCCCACTTGAAGTGCGAGTCAGTAAAGACCTTGCCAAGGATACATTTATTGTAGAAAAGAGTGGTACCAGAAATTTGGAAAATTGCGAGGTATCCAAGCTCAATGAAGAAGGCTTCCTGCTGCTTTCAGATTTCTTGGCCAGTGAACTGCTCGCGAGTTCTCCATCAAGCGCTTTGGCTTGTTCAGGCCTCTCATTTTCTCCGGTGTCTTCATCTTCACCAGAACCAGCTGCTTTCTCACCATTCCTGGAACTCCCTTTGTGTTTGAAAGTCATCCAGGAAGGAAGACTTCGTTTAGCAGTCTTGTCCCCCTCATCACTCGAACTCGTTTTCGAATTGGGCATGTCTAAATAAACCGGCAATTAGCAGGATTCTTTGAATCACAGGCTGCACAAAGTATTGACACAGCCAGGCAACAACCATAATGTGCAGGCATGCAGCGCATGGGAAGCTACATTAACGAAATTTAAATAGACAGCAAGAGTCGCCGATATCAGCGACAAGGAAATGCGACAACTTTGACGCACACTGCATATCGCAGAAACATGGACTAGAACAAGAATTAACATATCCCCAGCTCTCACTCAGCAACTCCATCAAACGAAACCACAAAACATGTGCAGATTCCACTCGTGAAGGCAACTCTTTTACGTTTCGCTGATGATAGCGAAAATTGCATCACCCCCGATATCAAAGAACAGCTTTTTTAAAGCCAAATAGAGGAAACACCCCCCCCCCCCGGGCTTCTGATATGGTGAAATAGGGCATACCACAGAAAACGCATCCACTGAAGCTCTCGGAAAAAATCAATGTGCACATTCTGTGTCTTAAGCTATTAGGGGCGACATCAAGCCAATCAAAAACCAACGGTTCTAAAATCAAGGCAACGGCAGAATCGATGCAATCATCACAACGAAGCGCCGATAAAATTATTCACCAAACAATGCCGAAGCTGTGACTCCTCTGTTTGGGGTTTGGGGGGGGGGGGGGGGGGTGACAAAATCACCACGACCGGTTTCCTGATTTCATGCGTGAACTCCGAGCTCACACATCACTCCCCGAAGATTTCGAATCAGTTGGAAGCCGAATTCTCAGCGGAATGAAACAAGAAAAACTGCAATAAATTCAGCAAGTAGTGGGGAAGAAAGATCAGAATACCTCTTCTCTTCTCCCGGGAACAAGCGCTGAAATTTCCCCTCTCCCTCTTCTGAAGCAGCAGCAGCAAGTGAGATGGTGCGGGGGACATCACTTTTGAGAACAGAAATCGTTTCTCAAGCGGGACGACAAAGCCTTAGCGTCGTGGGCAAAGAACCAGCAGGAGCGGTCCCATTTGAATCCAGTACTTCGTGAAAGTGAAGCGATGTCCTCCTCTCTCCCCCTGCATGCTCCCTGCTGTTGCCTTTTTTAAAGTTATATAACCCATAAATCTTTTGACCGAAAAAAATAAACACCCGTAAATCTTTTTATAATAAATTTGTGCATTTATATTTTATTACGAGAACTTAACTTTTCACCTAAAACATATACCACGCCGATTCTCAAATAGAATCCAGAACCGAACTGAAACCGACAGTTTCAAAATCAACCAATTCGATTTTTGATTCCAATCTCTTAGAACCAAAGATCACAATATCAGTTCTCTATTCTAGGCGCCTCACCTTGAGATCGATTATCCATGATGTAAGTGTTGTGATAGGTGATTTTTCTTTTTCTTTTTATAAAAGTTACGAATATTTCAAGTTTCCAAGGAAAATTATAAAATATTCTTTCAATTTTTTTAAGTTGCGATCGATAATCATGTCAAAATTTAGAACGCTTTTCAAAATTGCGATAAAAATAACAAATGGCGTGGTAAATATTCATGTTAGGATTTATTTCTTCTAGAAGATTTGATATATTACACGCTAAATAAAAGTCAAATTATTCTATAATAAATTAATTGGATACATGAAAAAAAAAATACAAACTCATCAATTGGTATGCTTTATTTCCAATTTTTATTGACACTTTGATTTATTACTTTTAACCCCGTTCCTTTACTTAAGTTTCATTCTGCTGGATGCCAATTTCTATTAGCCTTCGCCGTCAAAATAATAAGCTTTCGCCTGTGGGACCATAGTCCACTTTTTTTTCTTAATAATGAAAACCCATCAAAAATATCAAATACTAAGATCAAAATGCATTTTATAAAACGAATAAAGTTTGTAATTTGAAATTATCTGGGTCTTTATAATGTGATCTCAAAACCTTTCACTTGGCACATTTAAACTTGAATGTAACACCTTTTCAATTCTCATCAGACAATTACGTGTTTCATAGAGTAATTTAATATTGTGAATATTCAAATTTTCACACCTCTGTGCTTGCACGCTTTTGCTAATTACTCATGTGATATCTTTTTTTTCTCTTCCAACGAAATGTAGAATATTATATAAAATTCAGCACGTTACAAACAAGAACAAAATCTGAATTTGGGAAGTATCAATATCCGAGTGATGTGAAAGTCTTGAAATTTTGGATTTGAAAAGTAGCCAAAATACATTAATCGAAAGATTTAGATTAGATGAAAAGTTTAAAAATGAAAGTGATTTCAAACAGACCTAAATTTTACATAACTTTCAGCTTAATCTTGAGTTGTAATTTTCCGAAGTTTAGTGTGACTTTTCACATTAAAAAAGAACCAGAACAATAAGAAACTTACATTCTTGAAAGGAAAAAAAAAAATGAGAATGTTAAAGGGATCAACGACTTATTCAAGTAATCAGAGACAGTTCTTTACATATACACAGTGAGTATTTACTTCACGACGTGGGGAAACTTTTTTAAGATCAGAGCTTGTTTGGAGTGATTTTTACTTTTTCTTTTCGACATTTTATAAATCTTATAACATCCATGTTTCTTTTTATCTGTCCTATCTTTAAAACTCATTTATCTAACTTTCGCTTTGCCTCTTTATAAAGAATCGAACCTTATACTTAGGATACTAGCATCTTCAATCTCCAATCTCTTTACGATACCTACGTTAACTTTATTCTTAATTTTAGACATATGGAATTTACATAATATATAAAAGTTGACTCGTAAATTAACACATCACTTTTTCACAATCTTTTTTAAATTCAAAGGAAAAAATTCAAATAATGGCCTTAAGTGTCATTTTTCTCAAATAATGACTTGAAGTTAATATTGTTTCAAATAAAGGCCCGAGGTGTCTCTATTGTCTAAAATAAGAGCATAAAGTAGACATTATTTCAAATAAGGACATGAAATAGGCATATAAGTCTCAAAAAAGGGCCCAACTCACGTGCTTTTTTATCATTTTCCCTTTTTTCTTTATTTTTAGTTTTTATGTTTTTTAAAAATTTTAAAAAAACTAAAACTACAAAAACAAAAAAGGATATACAAGCGAGAGGTTGAACCTAGGCGAGGGCCTTCACCTCTAGTCGACAAGGTCATCGGCCTTAGCCCCCATCCTAACTGTGATGGAGTGGCAGCCATAGGCGAAAGGGCAACCCCCATCCTTATATCTCCTTTCCTTTATTTTTTACTTATACATTTTGTAATTTAACTAAAAATTAAGTTAAAATTATATTTTAACGAAAATGCTCTTGATCGCTCGGAATATTTAGTAGGCCGGCGAGATCAGATCCTTATTTGAAGTGGGCATGGCCATTTTAGGCCTTTATTCGAGATAAAAAGGGTATTTTGGGCTCTTAATTGAAATAAAAATCACTTAAGGTTTTTATTTGAGAAAATCAAGGCACTTATGCCTTTACTTGAAAATTTTCCAAATTTAAATAGTACTTCAATTCTTTGGCAAGAAAATAGGAAGTTATTTTGTTTTGATGAGTCGAGGCAAATAGTACCAACCCCTTGGGCCTCGCTCCCGCTCTTTCCCCTTCCTTTTCGAAATCACAGGGCAGCCCCCCCCCATCTCCCTCTCTCTCTCATCATCTATCCAAGAACCTTCCATCGGCTTCACACTTCAACCTCCGCACTTGGATCGGCGCCGGAATGGCGAGCGAAGCTCCTCGGCGCTCGGAGCCAGCAGATCCGCTCGCGGCGTACTCCGTTCTCTCGCTCTTCCCCCGGACGCTCGGCGTCCTCAAGGAGGCCCCGAAGCCCTACGACCTCGAGCGCGACCTCGACTCGCTCCACGACCACCTCAAATCCATCGTACCGTCTCCTCTATCCGCCTGCTCTGCCCTCTATTCGCGTTTAACTAGACTCCTGTGCTGTTTTTTTTTTTTTGGGTTCCGGCTCTCTGCCTGTCTTTCGTGTGTTTTCTCTTTCTTCTGTCGTTCCCTTAGGTTTCCTGTCTTTTCTCCCGTCCTCGTAGCTCGATAGTCTTGAGAGCAGGCTGTTTTACGCGGACGCTGGTGCGAGGTGCGGAGCGAAGACAGGGATTGTGAACACAGGGATCGAACCTGATATGCTTGGGCACTGTGTCGGCACCGATTAAGTCCCTTCTTTTTAACCGTAATCAATGACACTAGTTCACGAGTATCGTGCAACCGATTGTGAGCCTTGTGCTTATTGCAGGAGGAAGTTAATCGAATTAGTAGCATTGCCACCAACAAACGAGTTATCCTATCTTTTTATTCTATTTTAACATCTCTGTTCTATTATGTTTGGGGGTAGAGTGATTTCAGGATACCTGTTTGGTGGGTGAGGAAGTGCAGGCGCAATTTAAGTGCCAAAAAGGCTCATCTATCTAGCAAATGTTCTTCAGCATTGTTTTTTTTTTTTTTTTGTAGTGTTCTTCGTTATTGTTCTACTTCTTCTGTATTGGAAGTGTTTATCCATGAAGTATTGGCACTTTTGCTTCTTGTTTACCATTTTTTTCATCCGTTGACTCCAACACTCAGGTATGAAGAATGAAATTGTTGGTCCTCTTGATAAGTGTTATCCCATTCTAGTACTGGCCGTGAAGCCTTCACTCATTGCCCATCTTTTCATTGTTTTTTAGGACTTCAATTGGAAATCTTGATTTTCTTATTGCGCCATTACAGGCCTTGCGAAGTCCCAAAAGACTTTTAGATCAAGCCAAGGCTATTGTCAGCAATAGTTCAGAACTCCTAAACGTTAGTATCCCAAGTAAGGCAGCATCAGAAGACAAGAACGGAGTAAATGCAGTGATGGCAAATGAAGTTACTAGAAAAAGAAGGCCTGCTTCAGGGCGCGAGCGACCTCAGTTTTCTCTGAAGCCTGATTCTAGGTAAAACTAGTTAAGAATCCTCGTAGAGTATCAACTTTAGCTTTTGTACATCAGCTTCTGTTAAGTCGTGTAAATTTTCATTTCACAGCCAGCCCATGGTGACCTTGGAGCCAACATTTGATATCGATAGATATGAAGATCCAGAAGATTTTTTTAAGGCTTTTGAGATGTTTGAGAGTATGATTTGTCCCTTGCATTTCATAAAATCCTCCTGTATTTCATGAATTATGTGGATTAACTTTTTTCATGGTATTGGTCATAAGATGCCAGTAAGAAATACAAAGACAGACTGGAGTTCCAATGCATCAGATTCAGCACGATACTGTGAGAAATGCTCGTCCCCGCCGACCCGAAGCCTTGAGGTATAATCTTTGCTTTTTTCTCCTCTTCTATTTGGTTGAGCAGCAAGATAGGGAGGAAGTTTTTTCTTTCTTTTTGTAATATGTTGGCCAAATAGTCATTCTGACTTGAGAATAAAATATATATTCAGGAAGTCCTTCAAAGAGTTTTTTTATCAGTCTATGATATGTTCGCAAGTGACATGTCAAAACGACATTGTCCCTGGACCAGTTTGTACGACACAACCTGAAGTAATTGAGTTGACTGATGAAACTGAATTAGCTGGTAAGTAAAGGTGGTTGTGAACTTGGGGCTTTTAAGTGTTAAATCTCAAGGTGGCTTTTTTTATTCTTTCCAATTCCGCATTCTCAGTACCTGATCTGATCATATCTGCCATGATAGGTTCCGAGATGGCAGAAAACAAGGTCAATGAACTTTTGGATGATTTATTATCTGGAAATTGTGAAGATTTTGATGGAGATGGTGCAGTCAATCTTTTACAAGAGCGCTTGCAGATTAAACCTGTTAAAATCGATAACTTGAGCCTCCCTGATATGCAAGATATTAGGGGGAATGACCTGAATGCTTCAGAGAGAGAGACATCACAGCGCAGACGGGCACTTTCTGATATACAGAACATTTTGAAGGGGCTTCACAGTAAATCATCTTCAAAAAGTGGGATTTTTCTAGAAAAAACATACCCTCACCCCAAACAAAGAGTCCTCTTGCCCCATTGATGTTGTTGAAGAGGCGTATGTTTACAGATAACTCTGTTGACCCATTTTCTGCTTCTAACATTGATGTAGCAGCCACGAAGAATTCTTCCCTCTCTAATTGCTTGGGAATACACTCTGACGACACTGACACGAGGAAAGACCCTAGTACTTCTGGAAAGTCTAAGTCACCAATGGTTGAAGAAGATGCCGGTATAGTAGATAATGTTTATCATTTCAAACTCATTACTGGATACTATTCTAATCTTTCAATTACAGGTCTGTCCCAGTATGTTTCCAAGGATAATGATGAAAGCTTTAAGTTGGATTTCATGACAGAAGAGGACTTACCCGATGCTTCTGCTGATATCGATAGTCGAATGGAGAAGGTGAACCGTCCTCTTTTGTTTGTTCTCAATTCGTGAGTGCTCTAATTTGGTTGTTTGGGATAAGTAACACACAACAATTTGCTGCAGGTAGCAGTCACATCTCCTCACTTCGATGTGGACATGCAGAACTCTACCATTGGAGAAGTGAATCACAATGAACATAATCAAGAGGGTATGTCCCCAGCTTTCTAAATCATGAAACTCTCTCGTCTGGTAACTGCAGTCAATGGAGACTTTCAGTACTGATTTTCTCTTTTGTAGTTTTGAAAAAGCACACCTCACGCAAGTACATCAATTTTGATCTAGAAATTTTCACATACTATGAGACATCTTCTGCCAACAGATCCTTCACACCATTCTACATTGAAAGATGATGGAACAGGTGGAACCTTTGCAAGTACTGACAGAGCTCCTGAGAAGCAAACTGAGGTAATCCCTTTGCTTTTGTGGTTCTTTTGGGCATCTAGAGACCACGTGGTGTCTATGGGATGAATGTTAAATTTATACCATAGAAATGATCGTTGATTATTGCCCAATGCTCTCATAAGTTTATTGGTTTGTTGTTTGCATCTTATGTGCAGTGCTGCATGCGCTGTTACTGAGACAACATTGTATATCTGTGTGGCAGAATGTGGTTTTGCATTTGGCGGTTCTGTGTACATTGACACTGTCTTGCTATGTTATAATGCCAGAGTTTGTAAATCTATGCTCACGAAATGACTAAGTGGCATCTTTAATTGATCAAGAAAAGAACAAATCCAGTAAATTTCATTGAGATGAACTTGTAAATTTTATAGTGAGTTTTCCCTAGGTACACATTCAATTACATTTTGGATATATTCTGAATATATAAATGATGCTAAAGGTGAAATAAAAGCCCATTTCACCACCTTTTTTAACAAAAGAAACTAAACAAAAATAAAAGACGATTTCCATTTTATTGTTCGGTAAATGTTATCGAGATGAAGAATGACTCCATTATGCTTAATAATATTCATAGTTTTATGTATAAATTGAAGTGGTCTTACTAATTGTTCTGAATATTAATTCCTAGTTTTTTACTCGTTTCTGTGTATTCATGATAGATTAGGAGTTCTTGCCATGAAATATGGTCGTTGTGCTGGAGCAACATTTATGCTTCTGTGAGAGACCTATGATTGACAGATGCACAAACAACATTAGCTGCTTAGTGCTAACATACTAGCTGGTCCTTTTTTATTTAAGATGCCGCAGCTCTGAGAATTTAACAATAAATAAAAAATACGGAGCCTAAGATATTTGACAGCATTGAATTCTATTATGAATCTGTTTTTGGATCTTGCATGTGATGGTATCTGAACGGTGTTTGAAAGGAAGAATGCCATACTAAAGATATAATCTTTAACTGATAATACAAGACATAGCGTTACTTGTTAAACTTGGGGCTGGTCCTATTCATTGAAGGCCAGCAGCTAACACTTCTGGGTTACTTGGAAAGGATACACTACAGCTTCTGTCCGTTATGTCCGATATCTTGCGTCGGAAATATGATTTTGTTGTTATGCTTTGATCTGTGCTCCCTCCACCTCCCTTTGTTTCTCTTTAGGTACTCTAAGGTGGTACCTTTCTCTAGCCCATTGTCTTGACTAACTTTTAATTATTTTTTTGGGCAAATACTAGCTTTTAATGACTTTGCTGGTGCTCCCAAGAATTCATTAAATGCCCGCAAAAAATCGAAGGCACGTCCATCCAAGGATCGCCTTAGGAAAGGACTTTCTAGGAGGCACAGCCTTGCAGGTAGTTTTGCTAGCATTTATATTTGCAGTGAGATCCCACACGCATGTTTGTATTGTTATGTCATATCTTTATTTTTTCCTCCTCTAGCTGCTGGCGCGTCATGGAATTCTGGAGTAAGGAGAAGCACCAGAATCAGATCAAGACCTTTGGAATATTGGAAGGGTGAAAGATTTTTATATGGTCGCGTGCATGAGAGTAAGTGCCCCTCACATGCTTCTTTGAATTATCTCAGGAAATTGTTCCGGTCGGGAACGTTGTTTATTATATGCTGCGTCAGAATTCTTTTACTTGGCAAATGAGTGTTTTCTTTTCTTTGCTTTACGCCCCCAATTTATTGCGTCTACTATCAGTAGTATCAGAGTTGTGTTTACTGTTTCCCCAATTTTTAATATTAGCTACTGAAGACTGATAAGCTCAAATGTTTTAAAAATGGTCTGAGAAAGATTTTATTAAGCCATCTCTACAGAATCAGGTTGAAGCCGAATGTATGTTACGGCATATCGGTGCTTTGCAATGTGCCAATGTCTGTTAGGTTTACGGCAAGCCACAAAAGGTCACTTATTGTGCTTTAAGAGCTGAGCACTATTATCCTGAACAGTTCTGTTTATCCTTATAAAGTTTCCCATTGCATAAATTTATGCGAGATACCGTATTACGACCTGCAACAAGCAATAGGAAGCCGTTTAAATTTGACCACTGCCATGAATGGATGTTCTGTTTAAAATTCACAAGAACTAGAAATTCATTTGACGTGATAAATGCTGGTCATTGTTATTGAACTGTCAGAATCTTGGATTTTCTCCCTTTCATCCCTGCCCTGCAGTATGGAAAACCTAATCATTGGCCAATCTTATTGCAGGTTTAGCCACTGTAATTGGCATAAAGTATGTATCTCCAGGAAAGGCTGATGGAAAACCCACCATGAGGGTGAAGTCGTATGTTTCGGATGAATACAAGGAGCTTGTTGAGCTAGCATCTCTTCATTGAGATGCCATGTGATCTTGTACTCTTGTTTGCATCTTGTGAAACTTTTTTCCATGACTGGTTAAGTTCATATTGAACATATTTTGATGTTCAGTAAACTTATCCCTGTATATAGTTCTGTCTCTTCAAGTTCGACTCTCCTTTTCACATCTTTCCTCGTGGCCACGTGTTGACATTACCGCTCAGATTGTAAATGTAGCCTAAAGGATTACTGGGAAAATGCAATAAACAGGTGCCAAATTCTGTAATCAGATTCCTATACTTTATAGGGTTCGGAGGGTAGGAGATCTAAGGAATCTGTTGAGAGAGAAAAAAACTTAAATGAATGCTTGAGTAGGTCAATATGACCCAAAGCTATCTATTTATTATAAAGCCAAAAGGTTAAAAATTACAATATTGCCTTTATTGCTACTATTCATAAAATAATAAAGAAAATAGACATATGCCCTCATCGTCCAAATACTCTCGACACTTTCCCTCAAGTTAGATCGTAAATATTACACATGTCCAACTTGACTAAAACAAGATGAAATGATTTACTCCCTATTTTTTTTGTTGTAGACATTAGCAAGTTGATCATTGGGCTGAACAAAAGGCATACAAATTAATCCACTCTCCAACTTCTCTTCGATGAAGTGTTTGTCAATCTCCACATGTTTTGTACGGTCATGTTGTATAAAATTGTGAGCAATACTAATTGCTGCCTTATTATCACAGTATAGCATCATAGGAAGATGAATGGATACATCAAGATCTTCATGTAATCCTTTAAGCCATAACAACTCACAAACTTCCTGAGCCATCGTACAAAACTCTGCTTCAGCACTAGACCGAGCAACCACATTCTATTTTTTGCCGTGCTAAGTCACAAGATTTCCTCTTAAGAAAGTATAATGCCCAGAAATAGACTTTCGACTTGGGGATCCAGCCCAATCAGCATATATATAAGCTTCAACCTTCAAAACATCATGAGGAGATAAAAGAATCTATTTCCCAAGAGTAGATTTCAAATACTGAAGGATCCGAAAAACAACATTCAAATGAGTAGAGTATGGATCATGCATAAACCAACTCACCAGGCTCACAGCAAAAGCAATATCAAGTCGAGTGTGGGACAAATAATAGTTGATAACGACTCTTATCCACTAACAGTTAATAACGACTCTTATCCATTGGATCACCATCTTTTTCTCGAAAACGAGTATTGGCCTCAATAGGTATATCAGAAGGATGACATTTCAATAACCCAACTTAGATCAAGGGCATATTTCCTTTGGGATAGAAAGATACCCTTTAAAGATCGGGTAACTTCAATCCCAAGAAAGTACCGAAACTTTCAAGATCTTTTATCTCGAACTCTTGTCTAAGAAACTTCTTTAACTATCTAATCTCATCGCTATCATTCCCTATGACAACAATGTCATCTACATAGACAATGGAAATAGTGATTTTAGTACCTAATTTCTTCACAAACAAAGTGTGATCAGTATTGCTCTGTTTATATCCAATGGAGACCATAGCTCTCTAAAATCTACCAAATCAAGCTCGAGGTTACTGCTTTAAATCATAAAGTATACGTTTCAACTTGCACACTTTACCTTGAGTTTTGTAACAAGAAAAACCTAGAGAAATTTCCATATACACTTCTTCCAACTCTCCATGAAGAAAGGCATTATTCACATCTAACTGCTGAAGATCCCATCCTTGGTTAATAACACATGAAAGTAGCAGTCGAACGGTATTCAACTTGGCAATAGGAGCAAAGGTTTCTTGATAGTCAATCCCAAAAGTTTGAGTAAATCCCTTTGCCACTAATAGTGCGTTATATCTATCCACAGTATCTTCCATCTTTTGTTTGACTACAAATACCCACTTACATCCTATCGATTTTTTCTTAGAAGGAAGAACAATAAGATCCCACGTGTCATTTTTCTTCAAAGCATACATCTCCTCCACCATTGCTGTCTTTCACTTCTCATCTACAAAAGCTTCCCGCTAATTTTGTGGAATAGAAATAGAAGATAGAGAAGACACAAAAGTACGATAAGAGCTAGACAAAGAGTCATATGAGACAAACTGTGACATAGGGTGTTGAGTGCAAGTTCTAGTACCCTTTCAAAGTGCAATAGGAAGATTAGAAGAGGAAACCTTACCAAAAGGAGTAGTAGAATTCGGATCTGAAGATGATGACCGAACAGGCAATATATCAGTAATCTTAACCTGCTTGTTGGTAGTGGGTTCCCTACGACGATATGTTTTCAATGCCTTACAATTATTAATAATTTGGCTAACAAATGTGAGAGTAGACTTCCCTTGAAGTGGTTGCTTTTTTATCTCCTCCTGTGGTACTATACTATTCTCTTTTTATGTTGTATTATTCTCCTCTTGAGAAGGAGGAGAACTCGTGTTCTTCTCTGGGGAAAAAGGAGAAATATAAAAAAACTATCGGAGAAGAAGAGTAAGTAATATCCATAGGAACATCTAGAGTGGGGAACACCTCTACACTAGGACACTCCCCCTGAAGAGGTGGAGCTGAATAATAGGAATTAGATTCGTGAAAAATCACATCCATAAATACAATGGTGCACCTAAAAGGAGGATGATAATACTTATAACTCTTTTGAGTAGTTAAATACCCAAAAAAAATGCAGCGGAAACCACGGGGTTCCAACTTATTCTTAGAGGTTGTGTTATAAGCATAACAAACACAACCAAAAATTTTTGGGGTGATAATAAAAGTTGATAATCCCTGCAAAACATCAATAGGTGTGAGAAAATCAAAAATTCTAGTAGGCATCCGATTTATTAAATAAGTAGCGATTAATATAGGATCACTCCAATATTGAGTTGGGACATGACAAGCAAATAGAAGAGACGTAGCGACCTTTAACAAATGTTGGTTCTTTCTTTCGACAGCACTATTTGGTGCTGGGGTATCAGCACAACTGGTTTGAAGAATAATGCCATGATCAAAAGGATATCGTTGAAATTGACTTTCGGTGTATTCAATGCCATTGTCCCTGCGAAGAATTTTCAAAGTGGCATTGAACTGAGTTTGGACCATTTTGTCAAAATTTTGAAAACAATGAAAAATGTCACTCTGATACCATGTTGATAGAGAAAAAACTGAATTGAATACTTAGTTAGGTCAATGTGACTCCCGGCTATCTATTTATAATAAAGCCAAAAGGTCAAGAATTACAATATTACCCTTATCGCTACTATTCATAAAATAATAAAGAAGATAGACGAATATGCCCTCATCGTCCAAATACTCTCAACAGAATCATCTGTTTAGATGGTTGAACGATGACAAATGAGCTTCAAAGAAACTGGAAGAGTGATGAGCTATGCCATATTAGGTCCAGGCATACTAAAGTTTAAGTTTGCATAGTCCGGATGAAGGAAAGAACTCTTTTCCTTCTCCTGGCTATGCTTTGTCGGGATCATCTCAGGTTCAGGCAGTAAAAAAAAATTTCACCTTTCGGTATGAGAAGCATGATGGAGAATTCACATTTTTCGGTTACTTATTTAGTCCTTGATGTTCAACAGTGCCCCCTTGAAGATGTCAAACACAGATCCTACTCTTAACTGTTTAAAGTGAATTATTCACCATAATGTGGTCCCAACTCCCAAGGAACAACCCAAAACAGCATATCCTTTTGCTTTATCTTGAGCATACATCCTCTTTTCGTTATTATTTTTTCCCTCTTGCCTTTTCACCAATCTTCTTGCTTTCCTGTCGAGGTCATTTTCTGGTGTACCTGTACGTATCGCTTTCCTCCTTGAATTCATGTTTCAGCCGGAAGAAGCCCTTGCTATCTCCTCAACCA
The DNA here is from genome assembly GCA_019149425.1 of Psidium friedrichsthalianum. Taxonomy (NCBI): domain Eukaryota; kingdom Viridiplantae; phylum Streptophyta; class Magnoliopsida; order Myrtales; family Myrtaceae; genus Psidium; species Psidium friedrichsthalianum. Next base: position 77,955 of record JAGVVM010019670.1, read on the forward strand.
CGTAGTCAATGTCAAACACATAAGAGGAATGGTTTGCCCTTTTTGAAACATTGAGTTCGGCGGTGTTGGCCCAGCATTAGCTGTGTATGGAACTTTTTGTCCACAGTAAATGTTTTTGGTTTGTTAAAAATTAACCCCAACATAACTGAAAAGGCAGAGTTCCCCAGTTGAAAGCTGGCGGGGTGTTCTATCTTAATTGTACGAAGTACATTTGTAGAAGTTTTTAAGTCTCAATTGAATCGAGCATATGTAAAGGTCACACCCAAGACAAGCACAAGGCCGCAAGTCATGACCAGCAAAATGCCCGTTATCCAAGGAATCCGCTAAAGATATACACCAGAAGCAAGCATCAACGAATGCATTTTCTTTTGCTCCTTATCACAGTGAATGGATCTGAAACCGTCTGCCACTATGCTAAATTAGTGAAAAGACGTACTGTCGCACAATGATTAGTAAAAGAGATGTGCGATTGCCTTTCCGGGCTCAGTTATCGAGTTTTCTGTGCACCATCAAGGGAACGAGAATGAGTCATTGCCCGGTTTCAGAAGTTTACTTTGTTCTCAAGCAACGGCAGAGAACCTCCGTTAACTTCAGGTACATGTGCTGTTTTAGGTACATCCGCTCCACTTTTCTCCTTCCTCTCATCCCCATCTGCTCCCTCACTGATGGGTTCCTGAGCAAAAACCGGAGGTTAAGGGCGAGAGCTTTAGCTCCTCGTTTACCGGGAGGGTGAAGAAGTCCCGTTTCATTATGCTCAACGATCTCCTTCGTGCCTCCCGCATCAGTTCCGAGCACCTGCACCATTCCAACTACGTGATGGCAAAAAGTTGTACTCATTTTGATCTCTCAGACGGATGCAAAGTGGACACACAAGGGTCACGGGGTGCATTTCTAGGGAGTGACGCAGGACCTACTAAAAGTTGGAAATACGGTTAAAGAGAAGGAAGCTGTCCATGGATCAGAATCATCCTATCAATATTGACAGGGAAGGGATCCAGAGATGCTATATTTATGCAGACAGACAAACGAAAGAGAAACCTAGAAAAAGAGAGAACAAATCTTCAACTCAGAAACATGAAACACCAGAGAACTCATGTAGAAAACAAACGATCACGATGTTCAACGAATATCCTGGACTGAGAAAATTGTTCTTACCGGAAGGCCAAATGCCATTGCTTCTAGTGTTACTCTCCCAAATGTTTCTCCTAGCCCCTGCCGGCCATTCAAAAAGTCACAATATCAACCACTGACCAGAAAAAGAGGAAAGGAGATGACATCCCCGGATATAGAGATCTGAAATTGTTTGGTTTAATGATTTAAAAGAGGATATTCTCCACTTTTTGATTGCTTTTCTACATTGGACTACAGGATTCTAATGCTTCCTTATCCAAAATTAGCTGGATGGAAGTGGTTAGAGGCTAGCAGTTCACAGAGGTGTTGCAGAAAGAGCGTGGAGCTTCTTCTTCTTCTTCTTTTTCATCTAGTTTGTTTTCCTAGACATGATTTCGGTTGCAAAAGTATTACAGAGTGAAGTGAGAACGCAGCCTTCAGAGAGACCCAGCCAAGGAAGAACCGCGAGAATCAGGTTTAACTCAGAGTGACAACCAAGACTGAGTGAAATCATAGAACTGCAAGTGTATGGAAAGACTCGAAGGATACATAGGTCACGCTGCCATGTTTTCAACTACAAGCAGGTGATGAGCAAAAAACCCGAACGCCTCGTGTGGTTATTCATGTGAGATTTTGCAAGAATACTGTCAACTGTTCAAAAAACTTAAGCTATTAGACGAGTGTGTGATTTAATATTTAATTATTCTAGCAATTCAAATACTCAAAAGTCAAGCATATTCAATATGAATATTCGGTGATATGGATTGACTGGCCTTAATGTCAAAACTTGTCCACAATGAAATTGAAAGTTTCTCCCACCCTGTTCATCTGAACAAATGGAGGTACTTCCGAAGGTTCCCTACCTGGGAGTTCATGACGTAAGCATCAGCGGCTGTGTAAAGTGGAGCAACATGTGTAGTTGCTGGAGTCCATAGCACTGACTTTGAGAAGTTTGAATGCAGGGATAAGAATCTCAACATTTCTTCGACATAAGGACGTTTATTGCTTTTGGATCCCACTGAACCTATAAGTATCTTCAATGCGTCGCCAGTCATTCTCTTGTTCTCTGATTGTACTTTTCTCCTTATTCGGCGACCGCTCTCAAAAGGCACAACAATCTTCTCAGTTAGTGCAGTTGATAAACCAGACAACCTTAAGTTTTTCCTCTGTGTCTGGTTGGTAGGATCAGAGGGGATAGATTGTTCATTTGGCAATCCAAATGACCTTGAGGGATGCTTAGTAACCAAATTAACATGTCCTCCTCGAAGTCTAATTGATTCTTGCGAGGAGTGACTTTCCATCACCAGACGTGCCGATTCTAGAAGCAAGAGCTGTCCTTTTCCCGGATTTATGCTGCTCAAAGTTATCACAAGTATGTCTTCATCTGTCAGTCCCATCTCCTTTCTAACAAAACTTCTCAGCTTCTGCCTTCGCTCCATCATCCTTTCGGCAGTGAAGGATGGTGTGTTTAGAGAACAGGCAATCCCAGCTACAAAAGCTAGTTCATCGTTCACTGATAATGGTACTATTGCTGGTGCTGATCTCAGTTTAATGTTCTCTTCTTTGCACCAGGCTAGCCATTGTCTAGACTGTGACTTGGAAAGAAATACCAAGACTTCTGCTCTGTTTAGCACCATTCTAGACCGATCAAAGTACTCGCGTCGATTTTCCATGATCCACCAAACAATTTGACTCGAGCTAGCGGGGTATCGATCGGTCTGTTGTTCTGAAAGTAAATTCACCATTGAACTGACGCTTGTCTAAAGAGGAAGCATGGTAAATGATAAACGTTCAAAGCTATGGTGTATAAAATTATGCCTCGGCTCCCATTTAGGCTGTGCCTAGATATTGAAATGGTTAAGATTGAATGGAGTGAATATATTGAAAGCGAAAGAAAGGAAAACATAAAAGTATAGTCAGCCAAGAAAATTTTCTCTCGATTTCGATTGACTACTTATTGCTAATAACTGCTTACCAATCCAAGATGCACATACTGCTGATCCCGCAATGACAAGGTCGGCCTGCAGGGCGGCTTTGAAGCTGAGTTCGGCACGATCTTCAAGCACCCTTATCCGTCTCTGAGTGAGTTCACGCATCAGACCGCCCTTCTTGCTTAGGACCACTACCGACACAGTTGCCTGGCAGCTCAAGAGCTCAGTTGCCAACTCCATCATGGAGAGTGGAGCACCTGTCATTGAGAGCTCATGAATTATCAACACGAATTTCCTCAACCTCACGGCCCGTCCGAAATCCCCCTTCGAGTCACAGGTTCCTGATTGTTTCTTCCCAATGCTGCCGAGTAATTTATCCTCTACCGCACTGAATGGACCGACAATCACACCATATGAGGCATTCTTGATAAGAAGCATCTCCTCCTTCTCTGAGTTATGGCTTTTCATAGCCGCCGTGGCCTTCCTCTTCCTGTCCAATCTCCTACGCGGATGTCGCACACTTCTCGTGTTCCTCTTCCTTAATAAATACGGCGATCTACCATCCGCTCTCTGCCTGTCGAAAGTTCTTTGTTTAGCTGCCAAGAAGCTCTTAATATTTGCTCCATTTTCAAAGTGGCTTGGTTTATCTACAGAACGCATGACGTCATCCTTCGTGCCGCCATGAGCCCACCTGGTTGCGCATAGAGCCGTAGGCAAGACCACAGAACCATCACTAGCACCCAATACAGCAGCCTTTGGCTTGGGAGCCACTCGAAACCTCCCATGCCGGTTCTAGTATCTCTTCTAGGATGCCGACTGGAATGCAGTCCCTGGGACATCGGAACATCGCCAGGCGTCGAAACTCCGGATAAGGCGGAGGAAAGTGTAAACGTGATTGGTAGACTGCATCAAGGAAGGCTGTCTTAATAATTTTTCATATGAACCCACTCCGTTCATATCCTCCCGGGTGCTTGTAGCTTTTCCATCTTCTGTCATGCTTCTGCGCCATATAGTTACCGGAATCGACGCTGCAATGAGGTACGTTGCAGGATGGAAACATAAAAGTTGACTATTTGAAAAATCCTGCGAGAAGAAGACGAGCTAATGCAGCCAAAAAGGTAGAAAGAAGACTGCAGAACTAGAAGATGAACCGTTGAGTTTGACCGATCAACCCACAATGGGTGAGGGGGAGAGAGAGAGGTGGCATTCGACATGAACATGGACACGGAAGGTCGAGTTACGACAACTCGGGTTTGAATTTTTTAAGAAGATGGTGACGTGAGGGGAGAGGGAGAAGTTGCAGTTGGTAATGACAAATCAATATCGTGGTCTTCTGTTACTGTTTCTCCCTTTTGAATAATATGTTGGGTAACTACACTTGTCAATAAATTATTGTTGGGTGTTTATGTTGTATAATTATATTGCCCTCATTGCGGGTTTTTTTTTTTTCTTGGCTACTTGAATATATTTTTTTTGGAAGTTCATGCTAAAAATCAGAGATGAGCATGGTTTCAGGGAAACCTAAAACAGGACCGATGGGGAAACGCGGTGCGGTTCTAGTTTTTAGGGTATACATGTAGGTTTCGAATTTTAAAAAATTGGAGAACTTGTTTCGATGGGTAGGTTCTATGTTCCGGTAAGTGGACCTGGAAACTAGAACCTGGAACATGTTTTTGTATTTTGCTTGGCATATGTCTTCGTGCAATCTTAGGATATTCCATGACATTCGATGATAAGTACTAATTTGAAATCATTAGTCTAAGCTTCTATTTTCGTTTATACTTATGATTGAGACCTTTACTTTGTTAATGTTTCATATTTATTAGTGTGTTTAAATTTGAGTTGTGATCAGTGGATTATAAGAACAAGTAGTGGTCATTAAAAATAGTGATTTACTACAATCGTTTAATTAAGAATACATGTGAAACATGGATAGATCCTAGAATCAACTCTAGAACCTGTGATTGGGTAGGCTCTAGGTTATACAGGGTAGATTTTAGATTTCAAAAATGCAGAACTGTTTCAAATAGTAGGTTTTACGTTCCAGTAGAACTTATATGAAACCTAAAACTTGAAACCTGGAACTTGAAACAGTTCACCCTACTAAAAATTAGATCATAGCTCGTTCAAGGTACATTGTTACTCAATGCTTTAGCGTTATATATGGACCACAGGCTCAATTCGTTTTTTTTTCTTTCTTTTCTTTTCTTTTGGTTTAAAAGACGACAAAGTTAATTCAACCTCACTTAATTCAGCACAAAAAAAAAACCCCATAATAAATGTAAGTAAAATTTTCTTTTGTGAGGCAAAATTACATAGGTCAGTTGTCGAATAATGTGCAAGATACTAGCGATCGTGATTTTCGATGGCCTATCGAAACACAGAGGACCGTATAATTTTCAATGAACAGTAGCAAATTTTCAAGTCAAACCATCGCGCGAGCAAGTATTTGAATGTGTCGGTAAATGTAATCCGTCTATAGGTTTCCAAGCAGTAGAGCCTCCGGAAGAAAAACTGAAACGCTGTTTTGGGTTTCATCAGTGTTAGGGTGTTCCTACTGACTCTTTTTTTTGTTTTTTTCTAATTTCAGGATATGAGCTGAATCCCCACCCTCCTTACCTGGCGGTTGCCGCGAGTTAAAACTCTAGTAGATGCGGGCATCCATCCCTCATGATAGATGAGTCCGGACCGAACGAGGGCGGAGCAATCGAACCCGGCACGCCATAGGTTGGATCCAAGCAACGCCAATGCACGCACGTCAATTCGTGGGACAAGTTAAGGACGCGGGGGATTGAACCCTTCACTTCTCGGACATCGAAGGTGAGAGATCCCAATCATTTAGGCTATAATCCAGGTTGCAACCGAACTCTCTCAGTTTTGTAATTTGAGATTAGAAAACGGAGGAAAGTACGTCGATGGCTTCGAAATTTTGGGTTGGCTTCCAAAAAGTGCAGATGACCAAAATTTCCGACGACATCTCTGATTTATCAGCTGGTGAATGCCACGGACTGCAAGCATCTATTACGAGACCTCGAAAGAAAAGCTGAAAACGAGCTCCCGAGATTTGGCCATCGTCTTTATTTTATGGTTCGGCTTCTTTTGCTGTCTTGCTACCAATCGGCTTAGCTGTAGCCGCACAAAAAGATGAACGCCCTAGGCATTATCTACTGGTCGTCCCACTTTCTCCGTGCGTAGTCGCATTCTACGGCTCCCGGGCCCATGCTCACCAGAGGTAAACAGCCAATTGTTCAAGTAGCTCTAGGATAGTGATGAGGACGTGCTGAACACAAAATAATTGCGCTTCCCGCCTTGAGCTCATCAGTGACCCAGAACCTTTGAGGTGCAGAGCCAGACCTCCGCACATTTCACTAACTTCACAATATCCTCACCATGCCTGCCCCCTCGCAGCAGCTGCGGGTTCCTCCCATATTACAAAACCGAAAGACGAGATAAGATGGAACTGGCTTAGATGGAAAACGAACACGCCTGGGACGAATCTGAAATACCCATTAGGCGAGAGCATTGAAAAACACTTTGTACCTTCTAGAAATTAACCTTTTAATCAAAAGTCTGCAGTTTCCCTCTACTTCTATCAAAGTTGACTGCTGTATCAAAAAAAACTCATTTGAGTAACGATTGAAAGTTTTTATTTTGAAATATTTGAACATTCTTATGCGTGGTCGAAAAAAATTTGTCCTACTTCGTCGTTCTGTCACTTTTTTGTAAATCTTCTTCCAAAAAATTAATTGTTGTTATTATAAAATCTACCATTTTTAGAATTTTAACAAAAGTTAAAAACGACTCCCTCTTGCCCCCTCTCTCCCTCTCTAGCCTAGAAATCTGTTCCCCTTCGAACTCAACGATAAGTACTTTTCATATCCTTCAGGACCCCAAGTCCAAAAACCCCTTCATCACTCCTTTGTATCAAATGACGTTTTGATCAGGAATCTCCCTTTTTTTTTTTTTTTTTGTCAACTTTCCTTAGAATGACGTAGAAAAATTCAAACTCTTGTTGATTAATAAGTCTAATTTCCCCAAGTAAAATTGTTTTCATGCACGTCCTAAATTTGTGGGTGTTTTTTGTCCAGCCGTGTTCTTTCCATGCTAAGCCAGTTCCCATCTTAGTTCTCGTCTTTCCCCCACGCCCGGTTGTAATAT